>CM050435.1:17367000-17587000 GCA_027564155.1 Gymnocypris eckloni scoliostomus
AACTCAGCAGAAAACATCCACTGGGGAATGATTACATGTGAGGGTGGCGTTGGTGCTGGTTATACCCGGTGGCAGGTGCTTCCCTCTCTGTAGTTGCTATGCCAAACATTATTACACTACTCAACAGCCATCTTCTACTAATGCATGCCTACTAAATATTTTCACCAATCCCAGCCCAGGAAGCCCGGATCCCCGCAACCGACCCTTCAGGGGGAAAGTTTGATGTAATCACCCCCCAGCGCTCTCCTCCACACACAAACACACAGATGACACATAACACCTCACTCGTGAGTGTTATGGAAAGATTTGCTTATGTGAAGACTCGATTCATACCAGAAAAACACATAAAGCACAACAAAGGTTCTGCCAATACAGTCATTCCATGTAGAAATGTGACTGAATATATCACATTCATACTTGCAACCTTATTTTTTGTGTTCAAAGCATGATTAAGAAAAAAAACGTTTTAACTCAATGAAAAAAGCGATGCCTTAACAGAATTCTTAAAAAAAAAAAGAGATTTTTACCAAGGTTGCACAAGCAAGTAATTTCTAAACTAGTAAATATAAAGCTCACACATAAATATATATATATAAATAAATTCCATAAAAAAATACAAATATTATACTAGCACTTATTTTATACTCTGTCTTTCTCTCTCTAAATATATATATAAATGTGTGACAATTTATTAGTGGTATTTATAAATAAAACTACTTTAAATAAAATATAGAACAATATACATTTAAAAAAGCTTAAAAAAAGAGAGAGAGTTCAAGATGCAAAAGTATCTAAGTGGTGTTTTAAATGTTCTTCTAAAATTAGCATTTTTTATCAGGCTCCTATGAGTAGCTTTGGTAATTTCACTTTAATGGCAATGAACAGGCTCTTTTCATTGCCATTAAAGTGAAATAACTTAACATAAGCACAGAAGATTGAAAAAAAAAATCGAATTATATAAGAATGTTTCAAATGTTAATTAGAGGCTTTTGCATCATAGTATATGTTGATATTATGCTCATGGACTTTATGCAGTTTAGTAGATAACATATGTTCACTGCCAAATTGCGATGAATAATATTGAATTGTGACACCTGTATTTTTAAAACTGGACTGGAAGGTGCTTGTCAATGCAAAATAACACCTACAGTAGTTTTTCCATAGCTGACTTGTTGAAAACAGGTTCAGTTAAAGACAGAGCATGAAATACTAGAGATTCTTCTGGCAGTTGCAGTTTTTAGGTATCACAAGTTGAGCAGGAGATTCTCTGCTTGAGAGGGATAAGCAACCCAGTGGTTCTGCCAAGAAACATGGAGTTAGAGAGAGAGAGAGAGAGAGAGAGAGAGAGAGAGAGAGAGAGAGAGAGAGAGAGAGAGAGAGAGAGAGAGATGCTGACAGTAATGAGTGTATCAGACAGGATGTCTGAACTAAAGTCAGCCACAACAAATGCTGACCACAGTGGATGTGGCACGTCGACCGGCTTTGCCCATCTCAGAATAGAGGTCTGCCAGAATGTTCCGGGAATGACATTTATGCAATAGGGGACAGACACACACTCACAGCACTTATGCAACCGCACATCAATGAAAACAATATTAGATACAACGCCTCCAGCAGGGATTTGTCCATTTTGGACAGAGAGGAAATTAGTGAGTTCTATGGTGGGATTGGCTATGTCTGCATAAGCTGGTTAAAGAACACTGACATGACGTTCTAAAACAAATACAAAAAGTCACCTAAAACATGCCTGACTGACAGAAAGAGTCATTAGGATTGCAACCACACAAGCCTAATGCACGCTTGATTCTGAGTTCAACATTAGGCTCTGTCTTATCAACAAACCCAGGACTTATTCTAGTTCACACTAGAATAATAACATTTCTTCAAAATTATATTTATTTATAGCTACATGTGGGGCCAGAGCAATAGGGAAAAGACTAGGGTTAGACATTACAATTAAAATATAGAGGAAAAAACACAAGGAGAATACCAAGTAGCCCAGGAATAATAATATTATAGTGCTGTTTATTAGCAAAAATACCAATGATTTTCCATGCTGGCTTAAAATACCATTTAGCCTTAATATACTGTAAAATTTGCATTTATTGTTAAGAAAAAAAAAACTGTAGAGTATTCTAATAGCACATTTGACAAATCAGCTAAGTGTAATAATACAGAATTTGCTTAGCTGATATTTTTACAGACCCCACTATTTTACCCACTACTAGCCTATTATATTTTATGAACACATATATTATTTATATCTTAGGGTCTAATAGTAACAAAAATAATTATTATTTAAATTTTTCATGTTTCATTAAACCTAAAACAATTTAAAAAAGGATATGGCAAATAATTAATTTCTAATGTGAAAGTTTTAAACTGAAATAATAGCCATAAATGACGCAGGTGTTATTTTACTTGATATATATATAAAATCATAACACTTTTATGGAAAACATGTTGGAACATCCTAATTGCGGAGTCCTGCTAATGCGACGGATACAAATAATTAGTTTTACTCAAAGCGTCACCCAGACAATCTAATCATATAAATATCATGACATTTAGAAAAGGGCTCCGAACAAAAGCTGTAATCTTGAGAGTTCTTTAGAAAAACTGATTTAAGCGTGACGTAATCAGTCAGAACAACAGATAAATGAAGAATCCACACAGAATTGAGAAAATCTGACCACACTGATCAACAAAAGATGATGATTTTCTCTTTCTGTGTCCTGAAAAACCATTTCAGTCAGGCACAAAACTCATTCATTTTACTCGATGGATTCAGAGTCTGCTTCTGTGTGTGAATTCAACCTCAGTCATAAACAGAGGAGACAGAAAAAGAAAGCCATCCGTCTTCCTCCTGACAGCACAGTGTTGGTTCAAACGGTGTCATCTCTGTCTCCGTCTCCAGGAGTCTGTGATGTAGTTAAGACAGAGGTGGTTTTGAGGACTGTGATCACACTCACTCATCTCTCCTTCATCAGTCAGGGCGTGAGCGGGATTTCACCCGCATATCTTGAGGAAGTGTGAAGCCTGAGCTTTTTAGAGGATCTCATTCCAGAAATGGATGTGTTGTTTCTTTCCTCAGTTTGGAATTGGGGTATGCCATACCAACTGACTAAACTGGATGCTTTAAACCAACAGTTAACGAATCACAGCTAACCCCATTTACTTCCTTAATGCATGTTCCCAGTGTTGTTGTCAAAAAATGATAAGTGCATGTCGTTCCAAAGGAAAACTAATTGTCTTTAAAATCTTTCTTCTACTATAATGTAATATGCAAAGGTTTGGTCTTAGTATAATTTGGGGTCAGACGGTTTTAAAAAATAAATGAATATGTTTATTCAGCAAGTAATTACTGCTATTTTCTATTATATTCAAGAATCCTAAAAAAGGTAGCATGGTTTCCACAAAATATTAAGTAAAATATTATTATTGATAATCATAAGAAATATTTCTTGAGAACCAAATGATTTCACAAAAATAATTTACATTTTAAAACATATTATTTTACATTTTAATCATATTTTACAATATTACTGATTGTCATGTTTCCTTAATAAAATAAATGCAGGCTTAGTGAGGATAAGACTTTCCAAAAAAATAAATTAATGGTAACCTTTGAATAGTAGTGTAGCTTGTTGGCTTCTGTACGATAGCAGAGTGTAATACCTCGGTATCGATACTAAATTGATACCATAGGTGGCAAATAACCAGCCTCAAAAGATTAGTGAATTTAAAAAAATTGTATTGATAATAATAATAATAATAGATTAATATCTCAATACCTTTGTATCAAAACGTAACAAAAAAACCTAAAGGGAACATAGGCTACATTTTTATTTTGGAGGAAAAAATATATATAGGATAACTGAAATAATTAGATGAAAATATATTCAAATCTTCTTATCTTTTCAGTGCAAACAAAATGTCTCAAAATGTAACAAAAAACCTACTGGGAACACAGGTTACATTTTGACTGAGTTTGAAGAAAAAATACAACTGAAGTTGCGCAATTAATGCAACAAATGTTGCTTTACTGTAAAGTATTATTCTTACAGTCAAAGTAATATTCAAAATCACGAAACATTCCCTTCATATCATTGATACTAAAATTAATATCGCAAAACTCTTGCTCAATTCAAATTCAATTCATATTCGATAGTATGAAATGCAAGTGCATATATACACTGGTTCTAGCGTGTCATACATGCACATTTGAGCTCACTGTATCACATCTGTATGTGCATTGATCAGTTGTAAATAAAAGTTTAAATGAAATCTGAATTTATGAATGATGCGCTCACCTGTCGATCTCTTAATTCTCTGAAAAGATCAGGATGAGCAAGAGACAAATGCTTAAAAAGATTTGATGTGTTCCTGTGGCACATGATTTATATCAATGCTTGCATACAGGTGTAGTAAGGTCAGTTTGTTCATCTGTTTTGTATCCAAAGTAATGCCATATTTCACTTCTACTGTTCTCTTTGTTTATTAATTTCAGATGTGATAGTTTCATCTGTTTGATCCATCGCGTTGTTTTGTTGTCACTTTTACTGGTTGCACAGCAATTTGGGAAGCACTGCCACTTACAGGTGCATTTTGAAACTGCAGCATATGAAATACCGAATTGAGCAAAATTATGATATCGTACCTTTTGAAGTATAATATATACAGGTACATTTCCAGTACTGGTATACCGCGCATCCCTAGTAGCTTGTTCCACCTCATTTTTTTTATTTTCATATGACATGACCAAAACCATACTTTTTAGCCATATCACAATCAATTCCCACTGAAATGAAGTCCCGCCCAACTGAATATCGTGCTTCATTTAGAAATATGTCACACTGTAGAAGTAAAACGGATTCTGAATGCCATTTCCTTTCTACTTTAATTACGTAATTGAGAAAGCCAGAAGTTTATCCATAAAATTATTTTGGTATAAAAATACTTGGGTGTAACTTATACAAGTTTCTTTTACAAGTCATTTTTACAATGCTTCAAACCTTTATATTTAATACATTTTTTACAAGAGGAAAAATACAGGAAAACAAAGCCTTGATTTAAGGTTCCGTTAGGCAAGGTACAGCCTGTACGATCCAGTTTTTTATTTCTCAACATGAGACAGAACAGGTTGGTCCACTTTGCAATAGCGATCCGATTCTTTCTCTAGTGAGAAAGTTAAAACCACTGAATACGGTAAACCACCCATTGTTTGTGTGGGGATTTGCATAGATATTCAACATTACAGGTCACCTTGACCTCTTTCTGAACAGAAGATGAATGGTCTGGCCTGTTTGCATTAGCAGGAGTTAAAGCAATGAACATGTCCAAAATGACAGATTGAAATGCATGAGAATGTAAGGATAAATGTCTCACTTCAGCCAGAGCCAAAAGCACAATCACAATCAGCATGTTTGATAATAGCTAGCTCATTCAGACACTAGTCTCTAGGCAGAGCTGCTAAATGAATAGATTCTAGTCCACAAAATTATTTCTGTTTCATATAAAAGCGCCTTCATGATATTGAGCAGATTGTTTCGGAAGCAAAAATCTGAGACCCGGCCATTCATTATTATGTGATATCTTTCAGATGTGTCTCAGACTCTTAAATTCTCATTATGTAGAGCACGGCACAGGAGAAAGAGATAACAGCATTAAATGACATGAGATCTGAGAATTAGATGGCACATTTAGACGTGGGAAATTAAACTTCAAGAGGGGCTGAAGGGGAATTGTAAAGCTCCCTGTCTATCTCCAAGACCTCTGCGGATGCAGGAATTTGAGACTTGCAGGCATGGGCGTGCGCACACACAAGGGCAAATCTGCCATGTACAAGCAACACAAAAAGGGGCTAGATGTTCTCTGCATGAGTTGATGTGCGGTAGGTTGAACATAAAGTGATTGATTTTGCTCTCAGCTGCATTTTCCTCGTCATGCTCATAATAAAGCGAGGAATGGAGGAAAAGAGCATGGGAAGTATTTACCAGAATATGTAAGACATGGACAGACAGACATAACTGGATGGATGATGGATGGTAGACATAACTGGATGGATGGATGGATGGATGGATGGATGGATGGATGGATAAACATAACTGGATGGTAAATTGTTCACAATAAGACCAGGAACATGTATTAAAGAGATCGTTTACTCAACCTATCCCTTTAAGAAGGTAAAGGGTGATGTCATGTTGACTTTAATATGTGATATTTTTTTATATGAGATATGATATATTTTTTATGTTTATAATCCTTTATTGTACATCATGTTCCTTAATAATAGTTGCCATTTATCTAAACAGACAAGCATGAAAGCTCTGGTTACTGCTGTCGGTTATTCAAAACGTTCTATAAAACACATATGACGCACCACTACAAAGTGCCAAAAACTTTCCACACTTCCTTGATGTATTTTTCCATGATAGACCAGTCTCAATCACTACGGTAAGTGTGATCATTTAGCAATAATTTCCTCAAGATGTCTAGAACGTCCTTTATTCTCATTATCTCGCTCTTGGTCTTCTCCCCAACTCATTTGAGTGCATCGCATTGCAAGGTGGCCATTAGCACCAGAAAGCTAGTTTTAGCTTCCGTACTTAAATCACAACCACAGCACCCCAGCAGCTGCCGTCTCAGCCTGTCTGGATGCCCTATCAGCAGTCTTGAAGGGCAATCACTCACACAGACATACTCACATGCGCTCATCCGGCCCAAACAATGAATCTCACCGGATGGGAAAACAAGGGCTTGGGTGATAATATCACTAAAATCAATACGAGCCCATCAGATGACGTGCCAATTACAATCACAGAAGTGGACATGGCTTCACACAGGTGGTGATAAATCCTGATTCTGTGAATGATTCATCTTTGTACAAACTTTCCTGCTCTTGAGGCTAATTACACGCCTTCAATAAACACATTAGCAGTGTGCGTTTAGTGGGATTAAATAAACACAAATCTAGAACTCTGACCTTTCTAGTACTGAAACAAGATTCCTTTCAGGTGCTTTAAGGATAATGTCACAAGTCTTGAAAGTCGCAATGCTAGATGATCTCTGTAAGTTAGACCAGTGGTTTTCAAACTTTTTTAAGAGCGACCCTATTTTTTTATTTTTAAATTGACGCGACCCATATATATATATATATATATACACGCACACATAAACACAAACTATTTATTTATATTAGGGGTGTAACGGTTCACAAAATTCACGGTTCGGTTCGATCTGACACAGTGGTGTCACGGTTCAGTACATTTTCGATACAGGGGCGGGGCAATTGGTTACGTCGCAATTAGGGATGCAACGATACCATTTTTTCAGAACCGATCCGATCTGATCTCGAAAATTCTGAGGATCGGCCAATACCGATCCAATCCGAAACCAGTGCAGTATTTATTTTTATATATAGAATGCTCAGAAACTATGAGCATGCTACAGTACAGTACAATAAAAGTACAGTACCAATAAATCACAAAACTGGTACTGCGTCATGCGTGTGTTAGCTAGGAAGGATTTGCATGACGGTATGATATTCATTCTTTTCAGGAGCAGTTTCCACGTTTCATTAACAGTCACCTTGGTTGTTTTCATAAGAAAAAGGTTAAAGACCTTTTTAAAAAATATATAATTGAGGAGTAAATAGCTTAATTTTATCCTTTGCAGCGCATCAGTTATGAGGAAATTATTCAGAATCAGAATTCTGAATCAGAATCAGAATTTTTGCGTTTCCATTTTTGTTTAATAACAAAAGTAACTTCAGTTTTGCTTACATCTATTCACCTATTACTTTTAAAGACTAAAACAAAAGATGGATTTTTTGTTATTCTTAATTAAAAAGCACAACAACAATAAAACAGCAGGCTACAATGACATAGATTACATAATTTATGAACAAAAATGAATCAGATGAGGCATGGCATACACCACATGCAGTATTATAGACTATTCAATTATATAAGGTTTAGCAAACACTGAGGATTAAAAATAAATAAAAGAAAGCCTTAACGTGAGGTAAACAGCAAAGATAATAACATTCCAACACACTGGAATAACATTAATTGATAATTCATTTATATAGATTAAATTAACATTATTTGCGTATTTCATTTTTTCTTACATTTCTAAATTACTACTGTATATATATATATATATATATATATATATATATATATACACATTTTATAAAACTTTCAATAACATTAACAAAATTAGTTTTGACACAATTATATTTAATTTTCTAATGGAGCAACGGGGAAAATTAGGGGGGAAAAACACAGAAGATAAAAAGAATAAAGACAGAGCATGAGAGAATAATATCTAATCTCCTGTAGCCAGATGAAGGGAAGGCAGGCAGCCTCCTGCCCTGCCCACGTGCCTACTGCTGAAAAAGCGCAGACATCTGCAGAAAGAGAGAGATAGGGGGAGGGGACCCATTCACTTACCTCCCCATCAGTGAGACGGCCGGCTGATAGAAATGGCCTTTTGATAGTAGCCTACTGTATTACAGCCATGTATTACATACCTACAAATCACCCTCCTCATTTCTTATTACTATCATGCACATGTTCTCATAGAGAATATTACAGCACCGGAGACAAAGCTCCACGTGCCAACTTCATGACTGAATTTTCTTTTCTTTTTTCTAGGCAATCCCAGAGAAGATACTTCATTAAAAGTCATAACTCTGGTCTGTCCTAAGGCTGTTTCTTGTTATTTCTGTCAAACAGACTGCATAATGGTATTAAATAAGCATGAGTTATAAGACACATCATGCATGCTATGTGGCAAATGACAATACAATCATATTTCATTATAGTGGGATATTTTCTTCTCACAAATCTGTGTTGATACTTTAAATCCTTGTGTCTTGTAATAATTTTTCCAATCATATCATGTTCTACAGTTCAATGCACAGCAGAATAATTCAAAAGGAAGAAAAGCAGGCCAAGAATCATTTTGGAATTGTATCGCATTCTTGCCCCTAATAATGATGAACCAAGTCATTTTAAAAAAGCGCTCATAAAACTCTTTCATGGACACACTCCTTCCCTGTGTCATATAAATGCACAATGTAATAGTATTGTGTATGTATTGTGACATCTAAGTGAAACTGAACATTGAAAAGAAAAAATGTATGGGAGGGACTTGGTACTTTCCATCGGTTGTTGATTGAATGGAAGCAAATCTAAATGTGAACCTGCGGTCAATTGCAAGAAAAATGTTTGGAGGAGTCCAACATTATCAATGAGAAGTCTGTTGTTTCACAGAAGATTGAGTTAAGACATTTTGATTACAAATTCAGAAAGGTTCACAAACAAAAAACATGTATGGATGAATAATTCACAATAATAGCATTTAGTAGATGCTGACTTTAAAATGAAACAAAACATGCAGACAATTCCAACTGTCCTGTTTTGGCCAATAAATAAAAAAATCTGATTCCACAATCTGGTTGGTTTATTACTCAAAAATGCTGGATTATCTTAAATGGCACTGATGATTTGTATATTAAATATAAGCCTGTTTTTAACTATAGTTCATATCAATCACTTTAGAAGTGACCATTTCTAAAAAACAAAGACAGATTGTCAATCAAATCAGAGAAAAAAAAACATTTGGCTAGGAGGAGAAAGAGGTATGAAGAGGCCTCTATAGGAGAAGGGAAGTCTGGAAAGAGACTTCAATTGTGACTTCACTGAACTACAAGAGAATACTTGTGCAATGATGTCATAAAGGCGAGCAAGAGCCACTGTTTACAGTGGAACAACTTTCTACAGTCAGTCTCTACACAACTCACACAAAGCTCGAATAGAACCACCTCTGGAAACGTAAAAACAGATATATGTTGACTCAAGTCCAGTAATGAATATGTAGAAATACCACAGAGAAGTTAAAACAACGTATAATAAGGCACTGAGAACTATTTACACAAACTAATGTTGAATCACTCTAACTTTCCATGACTATGTGTGTGTGTGTGTGTGTGTGTGCGTACGTGCGTGCGTGTGTGCAAGCGTGTGTGTGTGTGCGCGCGAGCAGGCACCTCTCTCACAGAGCTGTTGTAAATTGTTCCTCATTCTACTGAAAGGATCCTTTATTGAGCGAGTCTGAGCTACTTCCTCCCCCTGCTTCTCTCTCGCTGCCTCTTTAGCCTTTAACCCTTACTGATCCATAAACACTCTCTGGAGTCATTCATTTTATGCAAATCCTACTCTTTATGTCATACTTGTTGCTTTATTCACACAAACACATATAGATACAACAGATACTAAACTGTTCATCAAAAATCATCAAAAATCATCCGTTTTTATGCTGATGAAATACTTTGCATCAATTCCATATCATTTTCAGTCATCACCTTTTCTAGAATTTTACAATTCCATTCCAAATAGTTTGTCCAAATTAAGCTTTAACTCTGAAAATGATGTTAGAGATTTAAACTGACACCTCACCAAAATGCACAACAAACACAGAAAACAGATACAATGGCGATACTGTGTTGTGTTTCATGACATTTATCTGACACACAACATAAGTACCGCTTTCATTTGCTGCTCTCGCTGAAGTTCCTAGTGCAGGGTCGGTCTTGCAGCGATTCATTCATTTTGACAACGTCGATCTTTAATATGACTCGATGAAGAACGATCGTTTTAACCAGTATGACTGTCGTTCAGTCGGTAATGAATAAAGCTGATAGAAATAGTTCAACCTGTGAATCAAATGGATGAATTGAAATATGGTTTTCTGAAATGTACATGCTGACTAATGCAGTATGAGCTGAAATGTTCAATGCATCTGTATAGGCTTCTGCTTTTGAGTTAACGTTTTCCAGTGGAATTCGTTCACTGTTATATAAGCAGTATATATGGAGTAAATGAAAATGAGTCAATTATTGAATTAGTTTTTAGTGACTGTAATGAAAATGTTTATTAGTGGGAAAAAATTATTGAATTAAAGAGCAAAGCTTCTAGTTATCTTAATTAAATTGAAAAGATCATTTATTTTCTTTCTTATCTAAAGGTGATGCACTTTTCATGTAGCTAATTAAATTAAGAGTGTCTCAAACTGTCATCTCATTTGTATAATGATCTAGGTACTTTTATTTACCATTGTTAACATTAGATAATGTTAATTAACATGAACAATGAACAATACATTGCAACCATTTAACTATTAATCTTTGTTAATGTTGGTTAATAAAATACATTTTTGTTCATGTTAGTTCACATTTGCCAATGTTAAAAACACAACTTGTGATTTTAGTAATACATTATTAAATGCTCAAATTAACATTATCTAAGTTTATAATAAATGCTGTAAAAATATTGTTCATTCTTTGGAAGTGAAGCTGAAGTGAACATTATGTTAGAATATGTATAACTTAATATTTTAACTAATTGCAAAAGCTGAATAATCAATCAAATCATTGACAATTAGCCGATTAAACGGTCTAATAATCGTTAGATTAATCGATTATCAAAATAATTGTTTGTTGCAGCCCTAGTTCAAACTCTGGCTGTTCATAGCAGGTAGGCTGTTTGGGGTCAGAAGAGGGTCTGTCATTAAACAGATGTTATAATGACCTAATAAACCATTAAAAGGACTGATTTGTGTAACTTCCTTCTGTTGTCTGGTTCCCTGATGAGATCTATTGATTTGAGCTTGGTTACATAATTTTGCAAAGGTCTCGATGACAAAGTTGTTTTGATTCTGCAAACAGAAAGCATGCTACTTTAGCAATTTGTCTTAATTACACTTTTACAATTATTTTTCAAAGTCCTTCACTTAGGGCTGGGTGATAATTCGATAACGATAATTATCGCAATATAATTTACTATATGAAGAGTTACGATATGAAGAGTTCGATAAATGTTCGATATAATGTTTATGTGCCAAAAGCAGAACAAACCGTGCGACTCATCGCGGTGCGAGCTCACTAGAGCAGAACTGTCTATGGAGCAGATGCGTTTCCTCGGTCACGTGAACACTAAGCAGCGATGTGAGATCCAGTCAGTGTGAAACGCTTGAAATCAGAGAAGAACACAAGCTGAACAGGACTTGCACTGTGTGCAACGACGAGACAGTCAGAACGCTTTCAATCTACACATCGCCATTATTTACTATGGATTTACAATAACGTTAGTAACACTCACTGCATGGTGCACCATGGTATTGTGGCAGACATTTGGTATATTCGCATTGAATTTTATTACAGGAGTAATGGTATATAATTATATTATGCATGTGTGGTTAAGGCAGCTATAGCATGTTTGCATTTATACTGAATGGTTTTAGACTACTGTTTATCATGCAAATAGGCTATATTCGTAAAGATCCATCAGCTGTTTTCAAATGGAGCGGCATTTAATACACCGAGCTCAGAATCGCAGACGAATCGCATGCGATAGTGACCGTGAGACTGCATAGCTTGTCAGCGATCTACGTCCCTGCGGCCCTGTTCAAATGCCACTTCATCTGAAAGCAGGTGATGGAGATTTATGGCTAATCACAAAACTGTCTTTACTGACAAGATGCGCATGACTATCGCATGCAAAATATCATGCAGCCCTACTACCTAAGACCATATAGTTATATTTTTACCATGTTATTGAGGTGCTATATGTGTGGTTTTAACTGTTTATCATGATTTAAATGTTTGCTAAAAACCTTGGTCAGAATAAATTATACCATATAAAACTGAGATTGCTACAGATGTTACTGATTTTGATAATGAACAAAAATGTATCTCTGCATCCTAACTCAAATGCTATCAAATGTGCATTTCTAAGAGACAAAAAAATTATATTATTATTATTAATATTATGAGGCAACCCAAACCTGTTTCTTGATTTGAAATATTACTCATTAGAGCATGCAGAAACTAAGATATTTATTTTGTTAATGGAAATTAATGGTCTGGTTTCTACAACTTTCACTTTGGAGCAAAAATCTGGCTTTAAACTTGAAATAAATAAAGATATGACATTTATCGTGATAATTATCGATATTGGCTGATATGAAAAAAATTATCATGATAAAATGTTGGGCCATATCGCCCCGGCCCTACTTTCACTTCAACATTTCACATTTAACTCAATGTTACTTGCCGTTTCTTTGTAAATCAATTGTGAAATGTACAATTCCTAAGTGAAAAATGTTTCTACACACATTTTTGTTCAGTGTACTTTCATTCTCCATCTTGTATGAAACATAAAATCAAAACTTTACTTCCTTAAAACACCTTCCTGGACGTATTGTTCATTCATCAGTTTATGCTATTTGAAAGAAAAACATGTTACAAAAATATATATTCTGTGCTAAAGCCACTTTTCACAATCATACATTTTTTTTTTACATTGAATATCCTGTTTCACTCAATAATGTCACATTACAGACATAAAATGGGTTTCATTTCATGAAAGTCATTTCAAATCTACAGGACATATCAAAACAATATAACAACCCCACATAACAAGATTGGCTCTTAGCCTAATTTCATTCAACATGTAGGTTTATCAAGCACTTCAATTGTTTTTTACATAACAATTTAAACTTTTGAAAGTGCTGAGCAATGCTACTCAAGTGTGTGGACAACAGCCACTAGGGAGGTCTCTCCATGACATTGCTCCCGTACTAATTCACCCCTACGGAGAGGACACGATACCACATGACACCACACAAAGTGTCACAGTCCTGTCAGGGCGTATTGAGTTCTCCTTCACACCTCAGTCTCACGACTCATCAAAGTTAACTCTTTTAAAGGAGTATATATGATGTAGCAGTAGCACCTATAGACAAAAGTGTTCCGCAACATTTTGTTGCTTTGAAGCGGTGAGAGCTCTCCACAAAAAAAGCCCATTCATTAAAATGCCCTATCCACAAGAAGTATGCACACACACACAAACACTCCCATTGTTGGACAACCCTACCCCCCAAATGAATGCCCCTCAGCTGGAGACCACACAATGAATCAACGTTTCACCTCGTGGACATTTCATCCTAAAACTGAGCATGCTGTTCCAGGAGACCAAAAATAGACACCTAAACCCAAAGTAGAAAAACATCATGCAGGTTCTGCATTAATTTTAAAGCTAGTAATGGATTTGAAAGCTATAAATCCATAAAATATTATTTCCTGTTTGGTTTGGGTGTTTAAAGTTCTTCAAGCTGACCTTAACCTTCTAATGCTAGTTTAAATAATCAATACCTGACTTTGGGCTATAACATAACACTTTGTTCCATGTTCTGTCCCTGTTTGGGTAGTGTGAGAAAAACCTTTCTTCCTGTAGAGATGTCAAGAGATGCATCGTCATCATCAGGGTTGGCTCACGTTTCTGGCCTTAAAATCAACAATATGTGGCAATGCTCTTTCAGTTGCCAAGGAAGCCTTTCTGAGAGACAGGTTTACATTTAGGCGCTACTCAATGGCAGAAACAGGACAGCTGAATGTGCACTGTAAGGGCCGATCGCATCAGCCCTCAGCACACATTACATCAAAAGGAGTCCCTGCAATGTCAGAGCGTTGGCATCTCTTGAGTTTGACAGCCAGATCAGCTGTTTGGCATATCCAAAGCATGCTTGACTAACACACTGCGACACAATGTTACAGTTTAGCACCAGTAGGAGGAGTTCTTATTTGTTTTGATATTAGTTTCAATATCTTAATAATACACAATCAGGGCTGTGGTTTATTGTTGTTAAGCTGATTTCTCACGTCCTTTGATTTACACCACTGACCTTCTGGATACTGACGAGTACTGGCAGTACTACCACCACCCACGGGGTTTAGAAGTCCCAATCTATTATAGCCTTACATCATAATACAAAGCTTGAAATGCTATTCTAAAAGCATGCAACGAGGATTAAAAAGAGTCTATGACATCATACCTCTGGCAGCAAGATTCTAACATTGGAGTTTTGGTTTGAGCATTCGTTTAGATTCACATTTCAAAACAATTTTAGTTGTGCAAACAGGGCAGTGACTGTTTTCGAGTCTCCGTGATCATACTTCCTCTTTATCAGTCTGAACAGCACTGTGTAAGCCATCAGATAGGATATCTTTTCACTACTGCCCTTCCTAATTGAGGAGGAATTTTGATGTTGTTATTGGCGGAAGAGCAAAAAGTGATCCAAGACATTTAATAACGCCATCCTTCTGGATTTTCTTGGGTTGGTCTATTTGCAAAAGCAACTATGAAATCAGTTGGCCTTCATTGATCTCTGACAAACACTAACCTATTTGTTATATAACACATTTGTTATGAAACTAACTAGTATCTATTATGATGCTACTTGTACTTGTTTTTAAGAACTTTACTATTATAAGAGACCAAAAAATGACTAGTAATTCACTTTTTATTAGATGTCACTACTTTCCTTTGCTACTAGACAGGATCTCAATAGATAAGTAGACTAGTAAAGACAACTAATCAAGTAACTATGTAATTGATTCTAGCAACAAACAACACTTTTTATTGAATTCTATGAGGATCTGTGGTTCATTTATTAACTATTCCATTCAGACTAGTATGTATTTCAATTGTTGTTGGTAACTATTCTAGTTTATCATCAAAGAAACATTAGGTACTAGTAAGTATTATTTTGTTTATTGTAACTATTCAGATCGTTGCTAGTATCTAGAATATTACAATATGTTACCACCGGTAACAATGGAATAGTTATCTGTCAGCATAGTGGCTAGTAACAAAGGAATAAGTAGCTCACTACTGAGTACAAATGTAAGTATCTAAAGAACGATCATCTCAATAACAGTTGCCAGTCATATTAAAAACTTTTTTTTCTTTTTTGGTTACGTTTTATTAATAGCAAAAACTACTAGAAATTAAAAGAAGTGTATCGAAAACACCACTAAACCTTTTGCAGAACGAATAAATTCTTACCATGTCGACTGGTATGTTGCCCGTCATCTTTGTAATATGTTCGGTCGGATCTTCACTTTAGATTAAACGTTGTTTTCTTCCTTCAGTTTGCGTAAGAAACAAAGTTTTGACAGCAGGTGACTTGTGGTAAAGCAGTTACTCATGCACAGATCACTCGTCTGGTTATTCCTGTATGTTCGCTGGTAGAGGTAGGTTATAGTTAAGCGCAGGCAGGAATAGGTTGTTCTTCAGACGGGCTTCTGACTTCTTGCTTTTTCATGGCATAAATTTCAAAACGGAGAAAATAATTATTTTGGGATTTTATATTTATGTGAGAGGACCCCCTCCCATCCTGAAATAAAAGATATATATTAAGACAAATGTGCCTACGCCATAGGAAAACAAAACAATACTACAAATCACCCCTTGGTATTTACAAATATACCGATAAATGAGTTCCTCGCGAGTCCGCGATAAAAAATAGACCGGCGCCTGGTCGAAAAAATGTTGCAATGCGACGGTTTTTCAGTATTATATCCGTCTTCGTCTGCGCTCGCTCTCTGCTGTCATCCTGCCTCAGAAAAACATGGCGGCAGCTGTCGGGGGGAAAGGCTGAACGTGGGGAAACCGGAGCTGGTGAGGCAGATAAAAACGGCGCGGTGTCGATCAGTATGTGTGCGCGGATGAATACGCCCCCCAGGAAGAGGCGGGGAGAGAGAGAGAGAGAGAGAGAGAGAGAGAGAGAGAGAGAGAGAGAGAGAGAGAGAGAGAGAGAGAGAGAGAGACTTTTGACTTTTAAGGTCTCTTTTATTACAAAAAAAAATTCAAATTCAAAAATACGTCATGAGAAAACTTTTTTCGATCTGTATGTGTGTGCGCGGATGAATACGACCCCCAGGAAAGGGAAGAGATAGAGAGCGAGAGGGGCGAGCCCACAAATCAATGCGCGCCCGTATAAACGAATTAGTGGGAAGGATGCTTTAAAATCAAAATGCTTCATGCCTATTCTTTTTTTCAGAGTATATATCACACGCACACACATACATACAAACACACACACACAAATACATAATCAGCCTAATGTTGTTTTGTGTTCATTTTTTCTTATGTTATTATTCAGTTATTTACCACATATTCTAGTTCTCACCAATAGTTTACCTATGGTATTTGTACTAAGACCATAGTGACCACAAGTAAAATCATGGACACGGTTTGCTGGTTTAAGCTTGTCTCACTAGCCTTGCCAAGCTGTTACTCAGCTGGTTTAGCAAGCTGGCAAGCTGGTACTCATCCGAACCAGCTGAAAAGCTCTCAAAGTCCTTATAAAACGAGCCTACAGACAAGCAAACCATCATAAGATAGTTTAAGCTATCTCTTTTTCAGCAATTTGTTCAGTAATTTGTTAGGAACAGCATCGACGTCTTGTGCAAATGTATTGTTCCTAAAGAATAAATAATTTATTGAATTATTATATCATTATTGTTATTATTATTATATATTTATTTTTATGGCTGCTGTTTTTGCTTACACTGCATGTACTCCTGTTACTATTTAAATGTTCTCCTTTCTTTTATTTTTACTTCATGTAGAATGCTGTCCATATGTAAATTGCATCATGCTATGGATCCACTATTGTATAGTGACTTTGTTATGTTTCTTTTGTGGCATAGACCTTTTTTATTAATGCGATAGACAGAATACATATTAATGGTGAGATATATATATATACTTAATGATATTATTGAATTATGTCTGTAATTTTATGATAAATCTGTTACTGTGGAGAAAATCGAAAGGCAAGGGGAGAAAAATAATAAATGGATATAAAATTGAGATCAGATACACATATTCCTGAAAACTATTAGAAATAATACAAAAAAGGTATTTAAATAAAACTAATGTCAGATATTTTGTTTTTGTCAGTGACATAACCAAAACAAGCAAATATATTTTTATCTTCAGTCTCATCTTCACAATATTCAAATGTAATTTGACAGGCACTTTTGTATGTGCTTATAGCTATTCCATGAATACATTTACATGGAAAGTTAAAAGCTGCGTGTGCATGTCTGCATGTGTGGCCCTGTCTTGAAAAGCATGAGGTCTATATATTTGCTGTTGACTCTACTTCTATTGTCTTGCACGGTGTTGAGAGGAATTCATCCTGACGTGGGGTGTCAGACCTACAGATACTCAAGAGGATTAACTCTTTAATCTGTCACTGATTCTTCTGTGCTGCCTCCAAAAACACTTTTGTTCTCCTGTGAGCCATTTCAGTCTCCTGTCAGAACAAAATACAGCCACAAATGCCATCAAAACCACAGAGCTATGAATAAATACGCATTCAAACAGGTGTGTGTGTGTGTGTGTGCTGTTTTTGTGACAAATGAGGACATTCATTTGTATTATTACACCAGTATGACATAGGTATTACAAGGTGAAGGTGACTTTTCAGGGCATTGCCTCGTGTCCCCACTTTTAAAACGCTTATAAATCATACAGAGTGAGTTTTTTTTGTTGAGAAAGTAGAAATGCACAGTCTCCTGTGAGGGCTAAACTTAGGTGTAGGGTAGGTGTAGGTCAATAGCACTTGCAGTTTGTATTAAAACCATTATGCCTATGGGATGTTCCCACTTTTCACAAAAACAAACGTGTTTGTGTGTGTGTGTGTGTGTGTGTGTTTGTTTATAGGGTTGTCGGGTAGACCGAGATCATAATCTGTTTACGACTGTGTTGACGTTCAGATGTAACTTTCTTTGTATGATTGCGAATGTTAATCTGTCTGTTTACATAGAAGCCATTGAGTACAAATTAACACATACACACACAAGGACACACAACACACACAAGGAAATCAATTACTGTGGATTATATGTGTCAAGGTCCAAGGATTGAATGACATAGGAAGCCTTCTCCATTGCAGACATAAGAGTGTATAGGTAGAGCTAAAGTGAGATTAGGTCCAGAATAAGCACAGATGCTCTGAGGGGCAGCTTAGTGCTGTGGGACCAGACCGGAGGGTTTTACATGACTGCATTTGATAAACAAAGACTTTCCAAACTACTGTTAGAGTTGCACGCATTCCTCGAAGTACAAAAAGAGCGCTCTGAACGCATTATCGACAGGCTGCTTGGTCCTTCTGGTGTTTGTTGTTTTGTGTATTTGTAACTTATGACCTTCTCACAGCTTTGAGAAACAGAGTAGTGCTATATGCATTAGTCACAAACAAAGAACCCCATCTCAGATAGAGACATGACCCTGAGGAAAGCGTTATTGCTCAGGGGTGCAAACGGTAAAGCTCAGGAGATCTCACTTATGCTTTAAATATGCTCTGTCTCAGGTGTTTCTCTTAATTAATTATATTCAGTATGAGAGATATAAGATTAACACTGATAGTGTATCTCACATAATGTGCGATTTTTGTTTCTTACAGGAAGACATACTCTTAACTTTATGCTCGCATAACATTATGTTCAAAAACACAGTAAAATCAGTAATATTACAACTTAAAATTACTGTTTTATATTTTAATATATTATGACATTGTATTTACTCCAGTGATGACAAAGCAACCAGAATCTTCAGCAACATTTTCAGCAAGCATCACTCATGTCTTAAGTGTCACATGATTCTTCAGAAATCAGAAAGTATGTCAAGATTTGAACAGGAAAAATTCCTAAACATTGTATTTGCACTCGTGTTTCTGGTTGATAATTAACATTGTAAAAGTTGGCTTTTAAACTGCCTTGAACATTGATCCTTGTCTAAATATTTATAATGATGAAAACATGATAAAAATGTAAACAGTTTGTTCTTCTATCTGAGATTCACAATAAGTAGTGAGGAACTAATTCAGATCTAGGTTATGTGTGCGCTTATGTGTGTGTGTGAAACTGGGGTTAGTCTCGCATTACCTTATATCTAAACATAAACCCGTTTATGCCTCTCTCTCATCACGTGTCTGAACCTTTCCATGAAGCTTTTGGCTCTGCCAGTTTGGTCTGTCTGAATGATCATTTGAAGCACAGGTACCACAATTTTTACTGTGTGTGACTATTTTCCAAAATCGTCATGGCAGCCATCCATTTTCTGTTTTTCTTTCCAACTCAGAGCAAAACCTTCTGGAGTACTCCCTAAACATTTCCACTGTTTCAGTCGCAGCTTTGAAACTGGCCATTCATAATGCTCCTTAAAGGAATAGTTCATCTGAAAATGCAACTTCTGTCATCATTTACTCAACCTCACGTGATTCCAAACCTGTATAACTTTCTTTCTTCCGTGGAACTCAAAAAGAGAAGTTTAGAAGAATGTTCACGCTGCTCCGTATATGAAAGTAAATGTCAAGGTACCATAACAAGAGCATAACACAAAAAGCTATATGTCTTCAAAAGACTTGAATAAGAATCATATAGACAACTTTTATAGTGTGTTTTTGTCTTTTTTAAGAGCCCATTCACAACCAATTATCCCGAGAGAAACAACAGCTCAGAAATTCTGCTGAACGTTTGTGTTCATTGCCTTTTTTAAAGTGTCTGTGAGACAAGGAGCTATTCAGCTTCACAGAATCTTGGTTTTTAACCATTCCTGAACTCATTTTAGGCTTCACATGACATAACTTTTACTGTAAAGCTGTGTAAAGTCCAGCCAGACACAAGATTAGTGCATACCAGGCTGGGTGTGGCCATAATGACAGTATTACTCAACACAACAACAGCGATAAATACACTGTAATATAAAGGGTGGAGACACGCAGTGTATGTTTCATCTGTTTGAAATGTAGCCTTACCTGAGGGCTCATGTTTACATTTTCCCATGGAATCCTCAATGATTTAATGCCTTGAAAACGATCTCCCCTCACAAGCGATTAATCTTTTACCTTTAACCAGAAATATTCCTCAACTCAACAGATGTTGCTTTTTCCATCAGCTGTGACATCATCTGCTGACATCATGTGGGCAGCCCTGTCTAATACCGCGTAAACCCACCTCATTTGTGGAAAGCAAATCTCAATTCATCCTGTACAGCTAGGGGTTGGTGTGACAGAGCACCTTGACGTCCCATTTTGTGTTCCTTTGAGATTAGTGATGATGACAGGAAGCTGCCAGACCACCTCTCAAGACCTCAATTAGCATTGGCGTAATGCAAATCCTCTCGCAGGTCTAATATCAGCCATTATCTTAATGAGGTCTCTAGTCACGTGTGGCCACAAACAAGCAAGGAGGATTTTCTAGATTTCAACAAGGGGACTAAGTTCTTCTTGTAAGCTGACCTGAGATTAAAGACTTTAGAGTTATCATAGGGCTGGAACTAAAAACATTGATTAATAAAATAAAATACAAAAATTATATTTTATTTCAGATAGTTAAGCAGCATTTCTCCTTTTCAATTAGTTTAACTTGATGTACTAACTTAAACGCAAATTAAAATAAATAAAACTATACAGATTTACAAACTAGGATACAATGACAAAACATAAAATATTAGTAATTTCGTTGTGTTTGTCCATTTTTTTGTATAGCCTATTTAGTATTTTATTCACTTTTCTTTAAAATGTAAATGGAATATTCAAAAATAAAAACTAATTAAAGATTGAAAATATTATATCTAAATTATACTAAAATAGCACTGCTGTCCATGCCCTTATGAAAATTAATCATGGTTTTACTACACATAAAAACATGCTAAATCATGGTAACCTGAAATGAACCATGGCTTTGCTACACTAACTGTAAAGACTGGTCAAAGGCGTGTGGATCCAAGTGCAGTAATATTTATTAGACAGAATCAAACAGGCAATGGTCAGCAGGCAACAACAGGATTATCAGAGGCAGAGACGTAAACAATACCAGGCAGGGGTCGAGGTCACAAGCACAGGTTCAGAGTTCCAAGGTAAGGCAGTCCGGGGTCAAACACAGAAGTATCAATCAGAGGGAATTGTAAACGCTCAGAAATGTCAGCCGGGGCAAGAACAAGACTTCACCATGTTGCAAGGAAGTGTGCTGCTTAAATGTGTGTGTGTGAATGAGGTGCAGGTGTGGTGAAACAATTAGGGTTAATTAGTGATTGGTGACAGCTGTGTGATTGGTGTAATGGTGGATGGGAATGTGTGAGTGCAGTGCATGATGGGAGATGTAGTCCATGGGTGATGTGCAGTTGTAGTGAGTGGCAACCAGATTCATGACACTAACCATAGTTTAACCATGGTATTTGTAATACAACTGTGGTTATACAATTGGTAATCAATATGGCAAAAAAACATTATTTACTTCAATAAAACCATGGTTTATTTTCGCTCGGGTGATACTGACCTCCAACTGCTGTTTAATAATATTTTTTGATTATACGATTTATTTGAACAACAGTATAACATATTTATGTACTTTTATTTCATTAATAGTTGCATGACTAAGTCTGACTCTGAACTTAGCATTTCCGTAAGTTTACTGGAAGCATTTAATATTACTATATGATTCAAGCATGTGTTCTGATACTCTGTGTCCATATTTAGGGGTTGAAATGTTGCCCAGGAGCTCACGTGTACTGTTTACGTCTGTTGGGTGTGGGGTGTTATATCATGGAGAAGGATGTCTGGCTTACTGTTTGATCAACAATGTTGATTACGTCTGATATTGTTTAGCTGTCTCCCCCTTCAGGGATATCCTGTATCTCACTAACTATGTCGGAGCACAGCAGTCCGGCAGGGCTGAACATGAGAGGGAGACCCTAAGATTTACATTTTGGCTGTGTTACTGATTATGGCCGGTGTTCTGTCGATTTGTCCTACTCTGTCAGATTTTTCTACAGTGGGTAGTACAATTCCACCACGAAAAATTCTATACCTGTCAAATTATGATTTATTAATGTGTACACCTACCACAACCCTAAACCTACTCTTACAGTAATGCAGATACATTAAATGTGGTTGTTCAGCATGAAAAAGGGGATGCAATATTGATGCAATATATAAATACATATATATAAAATATTAATATTTAGTATTCGTGTGCAGTAATTATTGTTTTCATACAAATGAATTGGATTGAATAAACAGTATGTGTTTATAAATTATACTTGTATAGTATATATATATATATATATATATATATATATATATATATATATATATATATATATATATATATATATATTGGTGAAAATAAACATTATAGAATTGTTGAATAATATAGTCATGGCAGATAGGTAGAGAGGATTATCATCTGAGATGGGTATAAAAAAGACTGTGCAACAGTACATTTACACAGTAATTGCCTTAATTTCAATAAAATTCAACAAAGATTGAATGTTATTACCCACGTAGGCCTATCTGAGACCGTCCCACAGGCTTTCAAACTGGTCATGTTACAGCGTGTATTCATTTCAGGAAACTCTGTTCTCTCTAAGGCACTGGGGTCACATGTGTAAAACAGGAAATTTAGTGATGAAGAGCAACAAACAACAAAAGCATCATCTCATGGGACATATTAGAAACTGCAACACAGCTGAGGTCTGAAACCGAGAGCAGAAGCACACAATGCAACGAAGTATCAAATGCAGCACAGTAGCCTTCTTCAAACTCTCCTTCCTCTCAAAACTACTTTCAGAAGAGCGTAAAATCTGCTGAAGGTCATGTGAGTTTCTCAGAATACAGTACATAAAACTGAATTCTCAAACCACAAATATTCACATAAAAGCCATTTAGATCTTCAGAGTTTATATGTGTCTGTGCTACAGCAAACATCACCAAATGCATTCGTGTGGATATGGTGCCATTAACCAATACAAATTTATGTAGTTATGTAATGTACACATCATTCTAACTAAATGCAACAGATGCATCGACTGTAGCGTGTTTTTTCTAATAGATAAAATCCATTAAAGCATCTACATCTGTCTGGGGCCAGATGTTGTGGAGGAGTACATGATCAGAGTCTGTACCACTAAATCCTCAAGTTACATACTATAGAATCTACACCACTAAACTAAAGATATATTCCCAGAAAGCACTTGGTGATTAGGAACAGGCAGTTACAAATGGATAAAAATAGATGCATTTGACGCCGTCTGGAACATCTGCCTTTAATCCAACACCCCACACACACCAAGCATGCAATACTGACATCAGATATTTTTATTGGTGTTTTATATATATATACACACACACACACACACACACACACACACACATACACAAAAACAGGCCTGGAGGCTTTAGGGTTATTATAGGGCTGGAACTAAAAACATTGATTAATAAAAATAAAATACAAAATTTGTATTTTATTTCAGCTAGTTAAGCAGCATTTCTCCTTTTCAATTAGTTTAAATTGATGTACTAACTTAAACTGAAATTAAAATAAATAAATACACTGTATATATTTACAAAGTCAGTGAGTCATTTTAACTAAATAAAATTTTGATAAATATATATATATATATATATATATATATATTTAATATATGAAAACTTTATAAATTTGAAGATCAATGTAAATTGTACTTAATTTGTCTTCTGGGAAACATGCAAGTATCTTCTGTTGCTTCCGAAGGGAAGAATAATCCTTCTGGAGAATCAGTGAAAGTTTGAACCGTTTGAGTCCCTCAATTGCTGGAAAGCTGAAGATTCCGCAGGACCTGGAGGATTTTTCAGAAGAACAGTTCTCAGTTTAACTGTTCAGAACAAACAAGAGACTCGTGAACAACCATTACAAAACAAAAAACGTTGGATCATCCAGGTAACCACACACAGTATTAAGAACCAAGGGTTCCCAACTTTTGAATGGGGTTATTTTAATAATTTCAGCTTTTTTTTTTGTCTTGTGGACTAAATTTAAACATATTTTGTGTAAAATATCTTACTCAGGATAGTACTAAATAAATATAACATGCATTTTGTTAAAATTACTCACATTTTCACAGATTCTGCAAGCGGTTCACAAACTATCAAGCAGCACTGTATATATGTAATATTTATATACATATATAATTAAAATATTTGATACCATACCAAAATATAGGATTATAGTTTAATTTAAACCTAGAAAATAATAGAAAAGTTTAAACTTATGTAAAAATCTTCTGTCATTTTCTAAAATTAATAAAAATTATTACATTGCAGCATTATATCAACTCAAACCATTCAATTCAAGTGTTCAACAAACTAACAAACTAATATTAAGAATTTAAGAAATGCGTGTTCCTATGTTTGTAAAAACATTCACTCAAATTGCTGCAAATTTATTTTTTTAAAGCACACGTATGGAATAATTTGTATAGCGTTTTTATATAAATGACACTTTTTCCTGCTCACACACACTGCTCAGTGGAGACAAATCATCAAAAAAATAAGAGCAGCTGGTCTGTGTCCTAGCCATGTGCAGTGGCCTTTAAACAGCCATGCTTCTGGAAAAGTATTGACTATTATCATTGATTTCTGCCGCACAAATGACACGTCATGCCATCACCGGTCCTTTCGTCAGCCGGTCGGACTGTTGTCCATACTTATGATTCATTCACACTCTCTTTGGATATACACTAGCTGCCACGTCCATCTGTGTCCACACAAACTCAAAACCTGCATCTTTTTCACCAACCACTCAGTAACCAATTTAACTGGCTACTATCTATGCTGGTATAATGCTGCATCATGCCAGTTTGCATTAAGTATTGTCAGTCTGCGATATTTAATGCTGGCCATAACTGGGTGATGGAGAAAAAATTAAAAGCACGACAGATAAATAATTTCATAACAATCAGGAAACTTGAGGCTGACAACACAACATGACGTTATCGCATTGACTCTGAAGCAGTCAGAAAACAATAAACTCCACACACAGCCCAAAGTCACACAGCACGGCCCACAACGACACAGTCATCCTCTTCTCCCACTGTCCTCCCTCCTGACGACTGAGTCACACCCTTCTGCTGCTGTAGGACACAACAACTTTATCGCCCATCGTGCATCCAGATCTGGTTACTATCAAGCTGTCATACAAACTGTAAACACTTGAACATCAGATGTGATAATCTCTGGTTACAATTATCAAATTTTACTTCTGTTACTAACATAATACAATAAATAATGAGTATTGATCAAGGATTTTTTTTTTTTTTTGAGATTTTGGACAATGCTTGAAAACTTGTAATGTTAATATACGGTCACATTTATAATTATTTGGAGAATTTTCGCAGGCGAAATCCATTGATTTCAACAGAAGTCCAAGCAATTGGGAATTTTGTATGAAGGCGGACAGATTCATGTTGATTTGCCAACAGAAAGCTGCTTGATTGGAAAGTGAGTTGCGAGCTGTACTTCACTATTGACCAGGGGCGGACTTAACCATTGAGCGAGGTAAGCGGCCGCTTAGGGCCCCGGGGAATCAGGGGGCCCCATCTGATATTGGCGAAACATATTTGCAGCGTTGAGCAATGTAGCCATTCCAAGACATATCCGCTGATTTCTTGAACGCAGTGATCAGAAGTGTTTAAGTTAGAATCCACTTACTGATCAAAATACAGAGTTTTTGACAAATGCTGTCTTCTGCAAGGTCAGGAATCATCTCATTATAAGATAAGATTTAAATAAAAGATTCATTGTGCAGTGTAGAGTTTATTAATGGAACGTTGTGAGATCGCAATGAATTGAAGTGAGTGACATCTACAGTAATTATGAGGGAGCGCACTTTACGCGCATTCTAGGCTGACTGTCTCAGAACAGAGATATTCACATCAGTAAAGAAAGTCTTGTGTTTCAAGTCACGATTTTATTTATCTAGATGTTTCAAAATTACTCTCGTGTGTGCTTCTCCAAGGCGCACCGGCGCGAACTGCCGCGTACTCGTATAAATGCACGAATGCAATGACTGGAGATTTTCCCTAAAATAATAGGTTTCATTCTCTGCAAATCCTATAGTATGCCTTCAGAACACGTGGAATATGGAATGAGTTGCCTGGGATAATTTGGTTTGTAAATGGACAAGTGCAAGCATTTTTATTTATTTTTTGTCTTCATTTGTGATCTCAAATAAGGTATCCAAATTTGGCTTTAGGACAGCATCAGGTTGACTAATTACTGGTTGTGGAGGTACAAATAAACTATAAACTAGAGCGAGCGAGCAAAATAAGGGTTAAGCATAAAAGTACACAGTTATTGTGTGGGGGCCCAATACCTGGAATTTGCCTTAGGCCCCCAAATCACTAAGTCTGCCCCTGCTATTGACAACAGACAATGGTCCTTTTTTGTTTGTGAAATAGTACAGACATTTCTGTAACGTAAATACATTTATTATTGTTTTGTGAATTTTAGCATGCGAAATCCATTCATTTCAACAGGAATCCAAGCGATTTGGAATTTTGCATAAAGGCGGACAGATTTTGCAACAGATTCATGTCGATTCGCCAACAGAAACCTGCTTTGTTGGAAAGTGAGTTGCGATCTGTGCTTCACTATTGACAATAGACAATGGTCATTTTTTGTTCGTGAAATTGTACAGAAATGTAATGTTAAAACCAAGCGTGCAGCAAGAGTTCTGAAAGTGAAGCCAGAATGTTTTGATCGCCCACAGGTGGCTGGCTGGCTGCAGTATAAGTCATAAACCCCGCCCTTCATGTAATCTAATGGGACTTGAGACAAACTAAATAATCAAATTACACTTCAAATAATTTTTTCCAAAGATGGTTTCCGTCATTTGAGGTAGTTCTTATCATGCTGATTTATGCTTAAGTGTTCGTTTTTCTAAGAAGTTTGCTTTTAGGTAGTTATTTGATGCTATAAAAAAGGGGTGTGGTGTCATGATTGTGATCTTGGGATTGGGTCTGTGGAGTTTGGGCGGGACTTTGATTCCACCGCTCCACCTCACGACACTACTGTCCACTACTATCCACCAAACGAATCTCTACTGCGCAGACTCTGGCTCACAATGAATCTCTACTGCGCAGACTCTGGCTCCAAACGAATCTCTACTGTGCAGACTCTGGCTCCAAACCAATCTCTACTGTGCAGACTCTGGCTCCAAACAAATCTCTACTGCGCAGACTCTGGCTCCAAACGAATCTCTACTGTGCAGACTATAGCTCCAAACTAATCTCTACTGAGCAGACTCTGGCTCAAAACGAATCTCTACTGCGCTGACTCTGGCTCAAAACGAATCTCTACTGTGCAGACTCTGGCTCCAAACAAATCTCTACTGCGCAGACTCTGGCTCAAACGAATCTCTACTGTGCAGACTCTGGCTCCAAACGAATCTCTACTGCGCAGACTCTGGCTCCAAACGAATCTCTACTGCGCAGACTCTGGCTCCAAACGAATCTCTACTGCGCAGACTCTGGCTCCAAACGAATCTCTACTGCGCAGACTCTGGCTCCAAACGAATCTCTACTGCGCAGACTCTGGCTCCAAACGAATCTCTACTGCGCAGACTCTGGCTCCAAACGAATCTCTACTGTGCAGACTCTGGCTCCAAACAAATCTCTACTGTGCAGAATCTGGCTCCAAACGAATCTCTACTGCGCAGACTCTGGCTCCAAACGAATCTCTACTGCGCTGACTCTGACTCCAAATGTCATAATTTACTCAAGATGGCAGCGGCAGCTTCACTTTTCTATAGTGGAAGGAAGTGGAGACACGTGATCCATCTTTTTTACAGTCTATGGTTAAAACAAAATGAAAACGCAAAACATTTTACTTTGGTAATGTGATACATATTTCTGAGTGAACCAGGAAATTTAAAGAGATAAATAAGTAGACTGAGACTTCATTTTATCTACTAAAAATGACCTGGATCACAAAAAGTGGGAGGGGTTTGAATTAATCGGTTTATATCATCAATAGCCTGCACAGTCTTGATGACATTGTCCGAAAGAACATTTATTTAAGAGCTAGGGCAAGTTATTGTTTTTGAATGAAATGTTATGACGAAAAACTGTGTTTTTCTTTGGAACAACGTGCACTGATCAAACAAGTACATTGTAAAAATAATTTGTACATAAAACATTATTACTAAAGTTTGTAAAATACTATTTCTGTCTTTCTATTTCAAACGTTCATGTTTAATTCAATGTGTTAATTGCAGGTTCTTAGTAATTATTTGACTGAAAATGATATCAAAGTAAATCCTACAACTGTTTTTGTGTGTGTATTGAGAAAATAAGTACATTTTGACATTAAATAGGTAGAGAACAAATGTTAATTTTATTATAACTATCAAGTAAAACAAATAAAAGAACACAACACATATGAATGTCTACACACTAATAAACATAAAAAACATCCAGCACAGCACCAGGATTATGCTGGTCTCACTTGTCAAGTATCATTTTCACAGGCGTTTCAGTTTTGAAACTTAAGACAGGTCATTAGCAACTCAGGTGATTTCCTTCTGTTAGCAGAGAATGAAGTTAGAAATACTTGAAACTGAGATGCTAGAAAATAATTAAGCGTGGCTCAGTGTTATACACAGACCGGTTATGCATTTCTCACAATTAAAGGTGCAACTTTTCTCAGTCCAAACGTGTCCAAATGCATATGAACACTGGTTTGACTAGTTTCAGTATCATCTTTGCATATTAAAATGTCTCGAAACATAAAACCGTGCCGTTTTCAAGTGTTGGTCCACAATGTGTTCTCCCACTTATCTTGTGTCTGTCATTTCTCTTTACACAGACCCAAACTCAGACATCCAGGACTCGTATTTCTCCAGGTCTGCAGCCGAGACGGATTTTGAGATCTTTTTGAGTGCAAGCTCAAAGTCCTCCATGGTGACTGGCATCTGCAGCTCATCTTTAGAAAGAGCACGGATCTCCTCTGGACTCAGACCCTGGATCCTCCTTCGCATCGCCATCATTGATGCATCTCTGAGAGCATAAAAGTACAAAGTTCATCAGTCAAATCACCACCATAAATTTACATATTTGGAGCATGCGGTTTTATTTAAATGAATAGTTCACCCACAAATTAACTTTTGCTGAAAATGTACTCACCCTCAATCCATCCAACATATAGATGAATTTGTTTCTTCATCAGAACATATTCTGAGAAATGTACATCACTTTCTCACTAATGGATCCTCTGCAGTGAATGGGTGCCGTCAGAATACAAAAAGCTCATAAAGACATTACAATAATCCACAAGTAATCCACATAACTACAGTCCATCACTTAACATCTTGTGAAGCGAAAAGCTGTGTGTTTGTAATAAAAAAGTCCATCATTAACGTGTTTTAACTTTAAACTTTTGCTTCTGGCCAAAATACCAGTCCATTATCTATCCAAATTGATTCCCTGTTATCCGCTCACATCAAAAACCACCAACATATTTTTTATTATGGATGGACTCTTATTTTAGCTGGAAGCAACAATTTGAAGTTAAAATGGTCTCAATGATGGATTTACAACAAACATGCAGCTTTTTGCTTCACAAGATGTTAAGTGATGGACTGGAGTCGTGTGGATTAATTGTGGATCATTGGTTTTTATCAGCTGTTTGGACTCTAATTCTGACGGCACCCATTCACTGCAGAGGATCCATTGGTGAGCTAGTGATGAGATGCTAAATTTCTCCAAATATGTTCTGATGAAGAAACAAACTCATCTATCTGAAGTTCAGGGAGAGTATATTTTGATACAATTTTCATTTTTGGGTGAACTATTCTTTTAGGCATTAAAGTGAAAGATATTGCATTACTTTCTCCGCTCCATGCTTATTATGCAGAGACAAAACATATAAACCCATACTGAACTAATTAAATCATTTTCAATTATGGGCAAAATGAATAGGTCCATGAAACAGCTAGAGCATGTTGGTTTGGTTCAAGATCACTCTTCTATTCAGGAATTTTCTGCAACGCTGAAGTGGAAAATGAATGGAAATACTAACCCCCAGGTAACCACTGTTGAGCTTGAGTCTGTTCTTACTGGCTGTAATTTTGTCACTAAGCGGCACCACATTATGTTTTTAGCAAGAGCAGAAAAATAACTTGATGCTTGAAACATGTCACATCAAGTTCAGTTAGGAACAAGGTGTTATCTGTAATCCTGAAAACATACTGTACCTGCAGACGTTAGTGATGTCAGCTCCCGAATAGCCCTCAATTTTCTCAGCGATGAGGTTGAGATCCACATCAGATGTCACTTCAACTTCCCTTAGGTTGATCTTTAAGAGTTCTGCTCGACCTTCAGCTGTGGAGTTCAGTAATCATTTGAACATTATGAAAACCATGTTTTTCTGTTTTGATTTGAAAAACAGACAGCTATGTCTGATATAATATATATATATATATATATTATACATATTTTCAGTTTTACTTTAAAAACATTTCTTCAAAGTTGGCGTTTAAAATAAATGTTGTTCATAATGAATGCTACTATAATTTATGTTCTTTTAATACATTTATTTTTCATTCCTGTCCTGTTCTGAATACCATTATATGTAGTTGTTATTTGTTGTGGAGTGAGGGGGAACTAAAATACATGTTTAGTGTTAATATAGAGTTTGTTTTTTTCATTTCATTTGATTTTCTGTGTATTTTACATTATTTCTGAATATAATAACAAAAATAATAATAATATGCATTTTCTCTGTGTTTTTTTCCTCTCAACAAGCAAATTATATTTTTATAATGAAGTATTTGTAAATCACTTTATTATTTTTATTTTATTTAATGCAGGTTTCATTTTACTATTACTCATATTTCAAAATGTGCTTAAATGTTAGGAATAAATGCCACAATTAGAAACATCTTTATGGTTCTAAAAATAAGCTTTATTTTATTTGTGTCAATAATATCCATTTTCCCTTTTTGTTTTTGGGGAGAAATATTACCTTTAAAAAAAATTACATATTTTTGTCTCCCATCTAATTTGAAATTCTAAAATCCAGGCCCTGTAACTATAACAAAGAAGTTGCATCAGACAATAAAAGCTTGTGAGCAATGACTAACTAACTGAACTATACAGCACAGTGTGAATGGAGAGAAATTAGTCAGGCTGGTTCATTTATGAGTGGGTGACATGCATGGAGAAATCAGAGGAGCCGTGACTGCCTGGAGAATGTTTTCCTGTTGATGGGCGTTTGTGTGTGAGGGTGTTAGATTACCAGTGGGTAGTGGAATGTAGATCCTCTTCTCCAGTCTTCTCCTTAGAGCCTCATCAATGTCCCAGGGGAAGTTAGTGGCAGCCAGGACCATTACCATTTTAGAGGGATCGTCACTCTCTTGAGCACCTCCTACACCTGATGCCATTACACGAGTGGGTGTTAAAATAAGGCTGCATCATTCATTGTGCTATCATAACAGAGTCGCCTACTACACAAAACTCACCATCCATCTGCACGAGTAATTCTGACTTCACTCTACGACTGGCCTCATGTTCGTCTGATGTGCCCCGTCTCCCACAAATAGAGTCAATCTCATCAATAAAAATTGTTGTAGGGGCGTAAAAACGAGCCTGTTACAGTGACAAATGAGGCAAAAATGACCAAAACCTATAGAAGTGTAAATATCCAGTATAGACAATATATAGACTATGACATGACCAACATTTTTTGTTTATTATATATTATGTTATCATAAACGATATTACTTCATTTTAACCCCATCAGGATGTTTTTTCTTTCATTTATTTAACTACCTAGCCTTTTTTTCTTATATGTGACCCTGGACTGACCAGGACTCTGGTCACAAGGTTCAATTTTGTGTCATTTTTTGCATTGCAATTCATACATCATGTGAAAGCAGAATAAATAAGCTCCATTTATGTATGGTTTGTTTGGATAGGACAATATTTGGCCGAGATACAACTATTTGAAAATCTGGAATCTGAGGGTGCAAAAAAAATTACAGCAGGAAATGTACTAAATATCTTCATGGAACATGATCTTTACTTAATAACCTAATGATTTTGGCATAAAGACAAATTGATCATTTTGACCCATTACAGTTTTTTTAACCACATTTTATTCCTGGCTAGGGAACATTCCCCTGGCTAGCAAACTAACTGATTAATAAAAAATAATTCCTCAATTAAAACAGTGTTGATTTGACATAAATGGGCATTACCCTGAGTTTCAGGAGGGTTTTTTGCTTTTATTAGGGCATAATTACATAATGAATTAACTGGCTATCTAATTAACTGAATATCTACATAACTAATTAACCTTTTCTATATAAAAACATAGAATTTTACCCATTTATGTCAAATCAATAATAACTTTTAGGAGTACTTTTATCTTTTATGAGGGCAAATGTTTTGTCAAATTTTTCTTCTAACTAACCAACTATCAAACGAACTCCCTGTCCCTAAAAACACACACAGTGTGTTTTCCGTTAATGTAAAATCATCATTTATTTTCAGTGTTTTTTTGTTTGTTGGGCATATTGTTGTTTAAAGCCCGAAACACACAGCACGATTTTCTGCTGTCCCAGACGAAAGACTGGCATTGTGATGCAATCGCAGTGATTTCTGATTCGCCACGATTGTTTCACGATGCCAATCTTTTGTCTGGGACAGCAGAAAATCGTGCAGTGTGTCTCGGGCTTAACTTTCCCATTTGTCAAATCAACCCTGATTTTCAATATTTTTACCTGATTTTATAGAGCATTTTTTGCCAATTAATGTTAAAGCGACATTTATTTTGAGGGGTATTTACTTTTATGACGTCTAACTAACTACTTAACTATACTCATTGTTTTCTACGCTGATTTTTATCGCCCAGAAATGGTCAAGAAAGGAGCGTTAATATGCGGTCTTTAATTGAGGCATTTTAAATATCTAGGACATTTTTATCACTTTCGATCACTTGTGACCTGATGTCTACTTAACTCCGATACTAATCACTGTCAAATTACACCTTCAGCAAAAAAATTAATAAACAAAAAAATCAATGGACACGCTATGACAGTGCCTGCATTACTTCCTCTGAGATCACTCACCATTTCAAAAAGGAGCCGCACGAGTTTCTCAGACTCTCCCCTGTACTTTGAGGTCAGCGTGGAGGACGAAACATTGAAAAATGTTGTGCCACATTCGGTTGCAACCGCTTTAGCCAACATGGTCTTCCCTGTGCCTGGAGGGCCCACCATCAGCACCCCCTGCGAGTTTAAAAACAAGACTTCGCATGGGCATATATTTGAAACACACAGGTGCTGCTGATGGTTTGAGGAAAAAACACTTCAATAAAATAGATGGCATGTGGGAAACAAACTGAAGGCTAAATATATCAGCCATACTCAATCTGTGATGAATGATACAGCACTAATGAGAGCCTGAGTTGAAGAATGTGAATTCTATCCTACATAATTAACTAGTATAATAGCGCCCCTTGCTGGACTAAAAAAATATAAACACGAGAAATGGAAACAAATGGGCAAATAAATGTTGGCAAAAACATAGTATTGATAAACTATGTATCCATATGCGTGTACGTTCAGATGTCAAACTCTGCATCATGTGTCATCTAACATATTAACCTTCCACGGGCGGCGGATCCCCTTGAAGAAGTCTGGCATCCACATAGGCAGGACCACTGCCTCTCTCAGCAGCTTTTTGGCATCTTCCAGATCTGCTATGTCATCCCTGCAGGAACAGTAACACATGACAGCTTGCTTGAATCCCCGTCCAGCACTGAATCACTAACTGCCACTGTGACTGACAGCTGTCGCTGACTCAACATGTTACTTGTTTGTCTCTGGTCAAGTATATACTGCCCAGAGGGACTTTTTTCACATTTTTCTAGGCTGATAGAAAAAATACTTTGATTTTAATTTAAAGTTCTAACTCTTACTGAATGCTGAAAGAATTATCAAACTAGCCAATCTATTTATAAATAACCATTTAAGAGTGAGAAATGTGCCTTGTACTTTAGTATGTAGTGTTTTACTGTAGTGATTATTTGATAGAATAATACATTTGAGAGAATCACGATAATTGAGCAGTTTACTTTTTAATTGCATATTACCATTCAAAAAAGCTTTTTATTTGCATAAACCCAAAAATTAAAATTCAGCCATTATCAGTGGTTGTGCAAGTTAAAGTGAAAAATAAAGATTTTATATATATATATTCACAGCATAAAAAAGTATGGCCATATTTAATTATAAGTAAAAAAAATATTTTTAATAATATATTAGGCTTATATTTTAAGAGACATGAGCCGAACAGACAATTATACCGTTAATTGCCATTATTAGTTTAACAAGTAATCGTCAGCACAAAACTCAGGGTCAATCCAGGGTTTTCAATAGTCCATAAAAACATCTACAGTCATGCATAATTATATTACATTGAATTATGGCAAATGAGCAATACAATTGTATATTTACACTTATTTTGTATGCTATATACCCGTAAGTATTTGAACAGTAAAACTAGTGCTAAAATGGCACAATACCAGTGGATATTGGGATTCCGGGACACAATGTCCCTCTCCAGTGCATCCACCAGATCGCTGTCATAGCCTGTGCCATCAAACTTCCTCTGTTCCACATCAGCAGCAGCATTCTTCTTACTCTGAAAACACAGACAGGCAGGACACATTGCTACAACACATGATAATAAGTACTTAGAAATCCTACATTTTCTAAACTGAAATTAAATCAACCATTATTCGGACTAAGTTTTGTCAGCTTGTACATTCAGCCTAATTGTTTAAATAACTAACTTTTTCATCCTTCGCTTTATTTCCACGTCCGTCTCGGGTGTTCGGTCTCTCTGATTTGACGTTCGCCTGACCTCTGCCCACCGGGCTGCGATGCTGCATTCCAGGTGACTCCTTTCTCTGGGGCTTTGATACAGTGATTGGCTTCTTCACCTGGACAGGTCCCCTATGACCAGACAGAGTGATCTCATGGGGCATGAACCATGTGACCACATATGCACATATTCTGACTGGATTTTTTTGGTGATTTGTGATCCGATTAGTGAATGCAATTCATGATATCTATATAATACATAGGATGCAAGGATCCATTAAATTGGTCAAAAGTAACAGCACAGATATTTATAACTTTACAAAAGATTCCAATTTTAAATCTCATAATGCATTAAAAACCAGTATGCTATTTTCGCATTTATAGAATCGTTATTTTATAAATATAGCTTAGCTTAATATTTTTCAACAAAAAAACACATTATATTAGATCAGCAACTTCTCATTAAAGAGTGAAAGTGGGAAATAAACTAAAAATCTGATGTTATTCCTGTTTTTTTATTTATTATATAGAAATTCTTTGAAGATTAAAATGACAATTATTAAAATTACCGGTATTAACCACATTAGAATGAATGTAATCTAATGCAATACCTTTAATTAAATGGCTTAAACTCATGATTGCTTGAAACTAATTTATGAACCTACATTTATTTCTAACAACACAACATAAATAATACTCTGAAAAGTTTTCAAACTAAATAAATTAATTTTACTTGCATAAACCTTCACTTTCAGATGAAAAGGAAATCCATCATCATGCTGCAATGGTTCATCAATTGGAGTACTTATTGATATTTATCAACAAAATTCAGAAATAAAAAGACATTTGACACTAATATAACTTCATAGATAATTTTGTCAAGAGTACCTACTCAATACATACCCAGGTCAAACATGACATGAACTGTAAAAAATCTAAAAATAAATAAATTATGTATATTATGAAAGTCTTAAAGTATTTGTAAAGTTTCATTCACTAACTAAAAACTATGGTTTTTTTTTGTTTTTGTTTTTACAAATGTTATGTATCTCTTCCAGGTCAAAACAGACCTGAATGCAGGTTTTTAATATAAAATACAAATATAAAACACAGTAAAATATGTGAAAGTGAATATGTTTTCACTGAGCTAATTCCATTTTGTGCTGTATGACATGATGCATGAGTGAACACAGCAGTGACAGCATGAAGACAGGAGACGTGTGACATGCTCTGCAGCTGACAGAACTCCTCAGGGCTTTATGTAATCAGATGCCTATTCTACCTGTGCTCCGCTGGGGTTGGGGGAGGCCAGACATCAGGGTCCCTTGGGCTCTCTTCAGGCAGAGGGTTGGGGAAATCAACGTGTTTGTCCACCTTGAAACTCTCCAGGGTGTTTACAAGGCTTTTCACCTGCTCATATTCCTCTGCCAGTTCCTGCCGAACCTGGGCTCAGAGAAGGGGAAAACAGCATTAGTTTGAGATTACATATACTGTACCAACACCACTATATTCTTTGGCTAATACCTGTACAGCACATATAATTCACAGCACAATAAATAAGTACATATCAGATTGAATCATACAGTATATGAGTGCCTTACTTGTTGCCATTTGACTTTCAGAGCAGGATCTCTGAGGGACTGAGAGTGCTTATGGATCTGTTGTATAACACCTTGATAATACACCATAGATGAGTCATAATTCCCCAGTAGTGCATATTCTCTTCCTTTCTTAGCATTGTCGCAAATCTCAGTCAGATTCATGATGAGAAAGAAATCCAACCGAACGTTGCTTCAGTGTGACCGGAGTTCACAGTGTCCTCAGAGATGCTGGTGATCGAAGGCCATGAGTCCTAAACATGTCAAAGAACAGAGAGGCTGATAAGATGATACAGAGCTAAATCAAACATTTATAGAGATAGTAACAGAAGTCGGGTACAGCGAATGACTTTCTGACAAATCATCCAGGGCTGCATTAAAATGTCTCTTTGCATTTCCAGATCTCTTCTACAGTTTTGTTTTAAAATATGTAACAAAATAAAACCAGGAGCTATTTAAAGAGCTATTCTTTCAGAAGTCCCCATTTTCAGAACCATTTTTTCCAAGTAAAATGCGAAAGATAAATATTTATAACATTAAAAAACAACTCCCTTTACTAAAGTTAATTCAATTCAATGTTAGTATTCTGTGTGAACCATGTAAAATATGTGAAGATTTCTATTTAAAATGTATTCAGAGGTTTAATTATTCATTTTAATTTTCTTTTTTAAACAAGTTTTGTGTGTAACTGTATTTCTTTTTTACTGATAATAGTTAACAATGAAGTTGGCATGAGTGTATGGAAGTTGAAAGTGTGCGTATGGGCATTCAAAGCATAAATATCCTCCTGAGACCCATCTATGGAGATCTTACATGGCACATGTTTGGAAGCTTCACCATGACCACTCACTCTCCTTGCTCTTTAAAGATGACTGACACTCATTTAGTGATACAATTGTACATTCTTATGGATATATGATAATATTTTGTAATTATAATTTAAATTTGATTAATTTTCTAATTGTTTAACATAAATCAACATCTCAGGAAAATGTTATGGGGTTTCAAATCAAAATATGACTTTCTGTTATGAAACAGGACATCATTTCATACATGTCCACTGTAGAGGACACCAGGACTAAAAGTATATTAGTTTAATACACATTTTGGGAGGCACAACAATTGAATAGGAAAATAAATTATATAAATCTACATTCTTATGAAATATTAGAAATTATTATGAAAATCTGTCCACTTATTTTTTTAACATGCTGTCTCAACAGCACGTTAATATGAAACAGTGTATAGATTGAGCTTAGTGGGAAATCCAGTTTATGGACATTTTACACATATATTGTATAGAGCAAAATGGTATATCAAATCATTATGTTATATATTATATATTTTAGAACAGTTGAGAATCATCCTTATACAAAGTTTGGCATAAAAAATCCTGAAACATAAAAAGTGTATTGGTGATTTTTTTTTTTATCCCATTGTTTTTGCCTTTTCATGTCATTTTATTTTTAAGTGTCCTTTTCTTATGCTCTAAACAATGTAATAGCCACTATTGTATATAGATCAGTGGTAATAACATGAGAATATACTAAATCCACAAAGCTTTTTTTTCTGGGTCTCAAGACAGAGGATGTGATGTCTTAAAACTGATGGAAGTAGATCAAATGGGCCAAGACGAAATAGGCCTTTTCTTACAATTATGTTATTTTAAATAAATAAATATTTTGTATTATAGAGACCCTAAAGATATGAATGAGGGTGTGCACAATTGTTTCTTATTATAAATTTTTTTATGAAAAGTTGCGATGTTCATAAGTAAAATTAAAGGTAGCATTTATACGTTTTTTTTCCAATCAGGCCCCTGTGACATTTTTTTTCTCTCTCACTCTCTCTCCTGCCCTAATTATGGGAATTGTTTCAAATTCAGTGACTTAATATTAAATAACTAAAACAATCCAGGCTTATCATGTCTATTTTAACTGATTGAATCGCTGTGTGTGGATTCACTGATAACAAACACAATGAGAGGATTTCTCTACGGGTTTGATAGCAAAGCTTTAGTTTCTGTTACTGCAATACTAAACTTTGGTTTATTAACCATTGCCCTGAACATAAAGGAGCTGTCAAAAATAAGACATTTCGTTTGTCGGACACTTGAAGCACATAATAAATACCGTTCAAGATGCCTCAAATTATTTGCATCCCATGTCTTTCTTCTTTTCTTTTAACAAAAAATAACTTGCCTGAAAATCCACCATTCAAATAGCATTAGCATACAATAATTTATATCTGCAAAATCAAGGCGCGTTTGTATGTAAAAACAGCCCAAACGTCACCGCTCTTGATTTTTCCTTTACACGGGATTTGTAGTTTTTCCTCATTTAATTTTAACCACAGGCAAACAGTGAACATTGCACTAAGAAACTGCATTACCCATAAGGCAACAGTGCAAGCCGCTTAAGATTTAGGTCGGCGATAACAAAAAGGATTTGCAATTCTATGAATATGAAGTTCACTTGTTAGTTTATGAATCTAACAAAGAACATGTGATATGATAGATGTGTTCTGCATTTAATTCTACGTTTTCATGGGAATAGGTAAATGTCTTACCTTTATGCGAGGCCCTTTTACGTTCGACTGGCCTACAGTCCGTTACCCACTGATGTTGCCATGGCCGCGAAAAGACGCAGAATGACTGATGAATGAATGCATGTGTTGTGGGCGGAGTCTGGACAAATACAACTCAGCCTGCTTTAGTATAACTGTATAAACTGACCTGGGCTAGTTGTCACACGGGTTATATCTATCTGGATAAGATAACTTTAAGGTTTTGATTAAAACAATTCAAATGAACAGTATATTAATAGTTAATTCCATAAATGTGTAATTATTACGTTATTGTCTTTGTAGCCACGGCTATACTGAAAAAGAAGTATTGATAAATATTCACTGCAGTAGAAATTTGCCAACTAGCCCCGGTTTCTTCTATGAAATACCAGTTTAAAGAACGAACAATTAATGAGGAAAAGGGCTATTGGAATTTCGTTTAGTGGTCTGTGTATTTGACCTTTATCGTTAACCAAAATATACTTAATTTGTTTATTGTATTTACTTTGTAATTAAAACATCTTTCTTTACTTAAGAATACAATTAAAAACTAAACAAATTCCATTCCGTCCGCAGTAGCAGAAGGACGGCAGTATAAAGCAGTGAAAATGCTCAAAGCTCAAAAATTAGGGCATGAAGATAATGCCATGTATGGAGAGTTGCTGATCTATAATAATCTGAAGCGTCGTGGCCTGTATAAATATATGACAGTACCACACAATGACCATACGGTGGCGCTGTATGCCGCTGTAATATATGCAGTTTAACCAGATGAACAGCAGGTAGCTCGGATTAATCGAGCTTTTCATTTGATGATACATTCGTGTGTTCTTTTTAAGCCTGTGTTTGTCACGAAAAACACGAAGGCCTACATCGACTCCTCACTGGTTGGTGAACTGAAACCATGCATTAAAATCTAAAAAACACATATCAATCAATATAATAAAATGGTTCTAATGATTTTGAAAAGAAAATCAATAGCCATAAAGATAATTGAGCTTGAAATCCCCTTGTCTTGAGTAATAAAAATAGCTTTAAATAGCTTAAAGTAATACAAATTTCAAGTTGGTGCATGAAGCTCTTCTGTTAATGTGTTTTAGCTAAATAATTTATATTGTGATCTTTGACGTGAACAAGAGTAGACATGACAAACCCATAAATCCTTCCATACACCTTCAGTATTAGAAGAGCTGAGATAAATACAAAATGCATTTTGTAATATGTAATAAATAAGCTTTTCAGATAAATTCACTTACATTTAAAGTTTAATCCAATTGGTTTCTTTCAGTTTTAACAATTAAATATAATGCTATGAAAAAGTGCAAGCAACTTCTTTATTTAAAAAAAAAAGTTTATTGATGGCAGAAGCATACCAGAACAAAACAATTACATTTTTTATCATTTCTGCAATTACAGTGGTATTCAAAATACAGTCAAACCATTTTGATACGGCGATGTACTAATGATGATAATATTTGATCTGGAAAAAGAATAAACAAACAAAAGAACATTAAGATATGAACTACAACCTCACATGAAACTAGGTTGTGTGCTGCACACGTCTAAAACTCCACTGACCCCAAGACAATTTTACAACCCCCTTTTTTTTACTGTACCAGGCAAGGATAGTGGTGTTGGAACCATCTTTAAGAAATTCAACTAAGAACTAAATTGAGGGTTGGGGTATTCAGACCAACAAAGAGGACACTTCTGTAGTGTTAACTATACAAAAAAGGAAAAAAAAAACTGTACAGCTTTAAAACATATCATATACACAGCCTTATTTAATTTGTTTTCTTTTTGTTTATTTATTTTACCCATTTTATGGCCTCAGTAAAGTGTACAGGGGGGGTTAAATGCTTTATAGACAACAAGCTAAGCTCTAAATATTATTTATCTACTCGTCATCCTCCTCATCGTCGTCATCCTCCTCATCATCATCATCTTCGTCATCATCATCATTAGCCTTGTCTGGCTTGGAAGGGGCTTTGGCTGCACCTCCTCCCACTTTGCCTTTAGAGCGATAGGCGGTGACGTCCTAAAAGGAAAATTATTATTTTATTAATTTTTTTAGACCGGAAACTTCTTCAATATATCAAATGCTATTATGGTTGTTTTTCGGTATATTCTTAATCGGCATTATGCTAATTAGTCGTGGCATCCTTTCTCACCTTCTCGTACTTCTCCTTCAGCTTGGCTGCCTTCTTCTCATATGGCTGCTTCTCCTCAGCTGATATTTTATTCCACCTCTCACCCAGTTTCTTGGCCACATCTCCAATGGACAGACCCGGGGTCTCTTCCTTCACCTTGGGTCGGAACTCAGAGCAGAAAACGAAGAAGGCAGACCTTTGGTGGGACAGAATATAAAAAATATATATAAAATTTACATCCGTCACAAATGCTAAAGCATCTTCATGAACAAGTGAGATGCTTACGGTGGTCTCTTAGGAGCATTGGGGTCCTTAAACCTCTTTTTCTTCTCTCCTTTTGGTGGAATGTAGTTTTTCATCTCCCTCTCGTAACGGACCTTGTCTTGTTTGGCCATATCTTCAAACTTCCCTTTTTCCTTGGCTGACATTGTCTGAGGAAGAGAAAAAATATATTTTTTGGTTGGGAAAAGAGTGAAAGGGCATTAACACAATGTAAACGAAAGGTGTAACTGACCCTCCATCGCTCGGAGCACTTTTTGGAAAACTCCGAGAAGTTGACCGATGCCTCTGGGTGTTTCTTCTTATGCTCCTCTCGGCAGGTCTGGACAAAGTATGCGTAAGAGGACATTTTGCCTCTTGGTTTTGTTGGATCCTTCCCCATCTTTGCCTAAATATCCTGAAAAGTAATAATAAATTCCATCATTAAATTAATTATCATTGATTTTTCCTTCCCAAATATAATATTTAAATTTGTTGCTCTATACTATTTAGAATTAACTCGACTAGGATTTTTTAATTTTGGCATAATAATACCAACGCTCACTTTTAACTATTTAATTTGTCTAATATTTAACGTAAACAAGGCGCGCATTTGTGCATTGTTTACCTTCGCGACGAAAATGACGTTTTATTGTGTAAACAGAACCCGACAAATGACTTTCCATAAAAGTGCTTTTAAAAATAAAGTCTTGTGTGCACTTTTGAAACCTTAACAAGTTGTTCTAAATACTCAAACTTTCCAAAACCTTATTTTTTCAAAGTTAAAAAGGTTTAAAATGGTGTAAATAAGTTGGTAAATTAAAGTTATTTTATGTGCCAAAGTAAGCGCGACATCGCAAAACTTGTAAAAATTTCGTGAAAATCGAGTTCACTTTCGCCGTATTCTCCGTTGAAAAGAGCCCATTTCTCTCTATGTAACGTTACCGTTCAAACAGCAATGGCGCACACTCTTGTCTCTCTTAAGGAAAGGAGGTCAACAACGACGGCAATATTTCTTCTTCCATTTTGTGAGAAAGCCTTCCTCGTGAAAGAAAGTCCCCCTAAAATGTCTCCACCCGCCTTCCTGCTTGCTTTTGGACACGACAAACAAACGGCGCGGTCGGTTTTCCTGACCGAAAATTGTTTCCTTCGCAAAAAGCCCAGTGCATTCGCCTGGTGTATAGCAATACATTGGGTCTGTGGCTGTGCAGAGTTTGCTGTGGGCTGCTGGGCTCGCAATGGCCGCTTGTCTTCATGCACTAACACTGAGAATATGGCTCCTTCTCTTTGTGTCAGCGCTCAGCCATTACACTGCTTTGCAATAAGGGGGAGCCGTGCGACCGCATACCTACCTCACTTTAACTCTCATTTTAACACCCTTTTCACGCACGGAAAAATGTCAAAATACGCGGGTTGGAAAGACGAAAGATATAATTTTTATTTTACGCCTCGAAAAACGCGTACTTTTCAGTTCGGCGGGGTAGAAAACGCGATTTGAAAAAGTTGAAGCGAACTGCGCCTGTCAATGGCTCTGTGGATTTGCCTTGTTTCCTATGCGAGTACAGTCAGCCATTACAGTAAAGCGCAGCTCCTGAGGTGATTTTTTTCGCCCGTATCTCTGTCATTTCAATATCACCGAGCGTATAAATCCACACATAACAATGGCGTTGTGCTTTAATTTTTTCGTTAGTCTGCTTTTTTTCTTTCTTATCATTCATCATAGTTCTTCTTCTGACAGAGTAGACATCCCTTGTAAAGCGCTGCAATGGCTGCTTGCTGGCACTATCACCGTCCATAGACCTTGTTTGTACGCAATTATGTCTCCTAGTTGTCCGATTAACGTTACATTTCGAATAGACTGAATATTTTTTTTTTTTTTTTTAACCTTTCAACCCCTCGAATAAAATCGACTATTTTCCGTGCAATTTTAAGGCGTAACATCAAGAACATGTAATTAAAAAGCTAAGGTTATTCTCATTTTCATTCTGAGGGGATAATACCCTCATTTTTAACGTTTCACAAAAATCACCCTGCCATTAAAATGGCTCTTTTACAAGCTAAATTTAAATTCCGTATAGTTTCCTGTCCTTTTCTCGCTGATTTTGTACTTACCCACACTTTGAAATGTTTACAAGCTGACACTTTCCACTGTCTTGTCTGGATAGTGAATGTACTGCAATGGCTGTATGTGAACGTAATAGCCCTACGCAGTAGTCTGCTCTCTCAACCCTCTAGCATTACTCTCAATAGGGCTTCCATGCCATTGGCTGCCACCACGGCGAACACTCCTGCGATTGGCTGAGCGCTTTCCATTGTCCTAATAACAGCTGGCCTGCGATTGGCTGCCTTTTGTGAAACGTCACGAGTGTTTTAAATGGCGGGTTAATACAAAATACGGAGAGTATGTGTGTGTTTCTTGTCACAGCTTAAAGCAAAGTCTGTGTACTGTGTTGGCTGTAGTAGTACTGTGTTCTATGTGTTCCACGCGGAGTGCTGAATGAATGAGTGAGTCAATGTGGAATGTCGGCGTTTCTGTGAGGTGCGAAATGCTGAAAGAAAGGGTGCTGGGTCCGACTGACGCCCCGCTTAGATCAAACACTATATGAACATCCAAGTCAGATTTTAACCAAAATATGCAATTATGAGCAATATTTATTAAAGTGGCTGAATCGGCGGGATGCTTTTTTGAGTATTAAATGGTGATTAATGACAAAGTTTCGATATGATCCGATGTGACACGACGTCAAAAGAGCTTTTTTTGCAGATTGTTAGGGAGTCCTTGATTTGAATAATTAAATGACAGAACCACCGGACAACTAAAGGTTTTGTATTCTGGGTGTTAATTTGATATTCTCAAAACGTTAATCTTGATGTCATAGCATTTATATTAGTCTGAACACTGATTTATTTACGTAAATTGTATAATTACAGTAGTAATCTTAGCAGATCAATAGTGTGGACTGAAATTAAAGAAAAGCAATGATGGTTCACAATAATTCTTCTTGATTTGATCTATCTATCTATCATAGAAATAAAAAGTGCCAAAACATTGGTAATTATTGTTGCTCTGAAAATAAAGACAGTAATATCTTAACATATGCATTATTATTTTAGACCATAATTAGAAACCAAATTATTTTCACACATAAACACACGCAAGAACAGGAACCTATGCATGTTAATGACTAAATCTTGACTAAAAAGCCTAAAATTATGCAAATTCGTATTGTGTGGGACGGGGGTAGCAGATAAACCGCCGGGGGAGCCTGATGGGAAATTGATGCCCATGTAGCCTTCTATTGTTTCAAAAGAGAGCAGCTGTAGCTCCCTACGAGTCCTCAATACAGGCGCTTCGCCGCTCGAGCACATGCTCACAGACGCACAGGCATATGCTGCACTGAGCACACACTTGAGTATACTTCAAAAGGTATTATCGATTAGATATGCTTTATAATACGGCCATGTTTATTATATTTAATTTATTGGGTACAGTTTTTTTCATACTGGTAGCCTATTTATGTGGCATTTATAGGCTACGTTTGTTCAAATATCACAATTTTAAAAAGTGTAACAGAGAAATTAATGTAATTTTGATTAGGACTGCGGGGGTGCTGTCAGATTGACCACAATGAATAGAAATCTAATGACTCCTTCGGTTTAAATCAATCAACGTGAGAATAACTATTACCTTACATATAGTAGCCTATATTAAATAAAATAATATAAAAACATTTTTCACCAAATATTTAATAGGTAGTATAAAGGAAATGGAAGCACTAACAGATACTTATATGCCATTTATGATCAAATTGGGTTCTGTAACACCCCAGTTTATAGAAAACGTTAACTTTATTCTGCCTCGTTTTGACTTTAAATTGAACAGAAGAACATATGTAGGATCAGATATCCATATGACCTTACTTTGATTTGAAACTCCATGCATCTTTATTTCAAATTTGAAAACTGAACTTCTAAAGCTTATGAAAATTAATTTATACATTTCTTATCTAGGCTATTTTCCTATCTATTTTTCTACTGCGTTATGTATTTACTCTCTCTGTGCATTTGCATACTCGTGCAAATACAGAGTTAGAGAGAGATTGTGGGTAGCAATATATAAAATATTACAACCCGAATTCCGGAAATGTTGGGACGTTTTTAAAATTTGAATAAAATGAAATAAAAAAGATTTTCAAATCCCATGAAACAATATTTAATTCACAATAGAACATAGATAACAAATGTTTAAACTGAGAAATGTTTCAATTTTATAGACAAATTGAGCTAATTTCAAATTTGATGCCTGCTACAGGTCTCAAAATAATTGGGACGGGGCATGTTTGCCATGGTGTAGCATCTCCTCTTCTTTTCAAAAGATTTTGAAGAAGTCTGGGCATCGAGGTTATGAGTTTCGTTGTTGGAATTTGGTCCCATTTTTGCCTGATATAGGTTTCCAGCTGCTGAAGAGTTCGTGGTCGTATTTTTCGTTTAATTATAGCCCAAATGTTCTCTATAGGTGAAAGATCTGGACTACAGGCAGACCAATTCAGCACCCGGACTCTTCTACTACGAAGCCATGCTGTTGTAATAGCTGCAGTATGTGGTTTTGCATTGTCCTGCTGAAATACACGTAGTCTGGAAGGGGAGCATATGTTGCTCTAAAACCTTTATATACCTTTCAGCATTCGTAGTGCCTTCCTAAAGCTGCCCACACCGTATGCACTTATGCACCCCCATACCATAAGAGATGCTGGCTTTTGAATTGAATGCTGATAGGACACTGGAAGGTCTCCCTCGTCTTTAGCCCGGAGGCCAAGAATGTCAAATTTGGACTCGTCTGACCATAGAACACTTTTCCACTTTTAAACAGTCCATTTTAAATTAGTCTTGGCCCACAGGACGCTGGACCATGTTCACATATGGCTTTCTTTTTGCATGATAGAGCTTTAGTTGGCATCTGCAGATGGCACTGCGGATTGTGTTCACTGACAGTGGTTTCTGGAAGTATTCCTGGACCAATTTAGTAATGTCAATGACAGAATCATGCCGATGAGTGATGCAGTGTCGTCTGAGGGCCTGAAGACCACGGGCATCCAACAAAGGTCTTCGGCCTTGTCCCTTACGCACTGAGATTTCTCCAGTTTCTTTGAATCTTTTGATGATGTTATGCACTGTAGATGATGAGATTTGCCAAGTCTTTGCAATTTGATGTTGAGGAATGTTGTTTTTAAAGTATTCCACAATCTTTTTACACATTTTTTCACAGATTGGAGAGCCTCTGCCCAGGGGTGGACTTCACCAATATGCAAGGCAAGCAGCCGCTTTGGACCCCGGGTAATCAGGTGGCCCCATCTAATATTGCAGAAACATGTTTGCAATGTTGAACAATTCAGCCAATCTCAGACAAATCTGTTCATTTCTTGAACTTAATGACCAGAAGTGTTTCAATTAGAATCCACTCACGGGTTCAAATGCAGAGTTTACCGAGTTCTGCAAGCTCGGGAATCCTCTCATTATAGCAAAGTGTAGATACGATGTAAATAATATTAATTGTGCAGTATAGAGAGCTTATTAATCGGAACGTCATGAGATCGAAAGTGAAAGTGACAGCTTAGTGATTATATGGAGTGCTCTTTGCGCGCATTCTAAGCTATATATTACTGACTGTCACAGAGCATATACATTTACCTCAGTAAAGAATGTATTGCATTTCAAGTCATAATTGTATTTGTCTTGATGTTTCAAAAATAATTTATTGTGTGCTTTTCTAGGCTGAACTGCCGCATACTCGTATACATGCTGGAGATTTTCGCTTATTAATAGATTACATTTTCGATTTGTTTTTTGCAAACCCTATACCATATGCCTTTAGAACACTTGGAATATGGAGTTGCAAAGGATCATTTCATGTTAGTAAAAAGTTTACAATTTATTAAATGCACAAGTGCAAGCATTTTTATCATCTTTTTTCTGATCCGAAAAAATAAATAAAGTAGCTTAATATGGCTTTAGAACAGCATCAGGTGGACTAATTACTGGTTGTGAAGGGATACATAAACCATGAGAGTGAGTGAGCAAAATAAGGGTTAGGCGTAAAAGAGCACGTGGTTTAGTTAAACTATGACTAACATAAAAGAGCACATAGTTATTGTGCTGTGGCCCCATACTGGAATTTGCTTAGGGCCCCCAAGTCAATAAGTCCGCCCCTGCCTCTCACATCTTTACTTCTGAGAGACTCCGACTCTCAAAGACATCCCTTTTATGTCACAGACCTGATGTCAATGAACTTAATTAGTTGCTAGATGTTCTCCCAGCTGAATTTTTCAAAATGTCTTGCTTTTTCAGCCCTTTGTTGCACCGAGGCCAACTTTTTTGAGACCTTTACCAGGCATCAAATTTGAAATGAGCTAATTTAGTTGATAAAAGTGTAAAATTTCTCAGTTTAAACATTATTACCTTGTGAATAAAGTATTGGCTCATGTGATTTGAATGTATTTTAGTTTTCCTTTTATTCAAATTTTAAAAACGTCACAACGTTTCTGGAATTCGGGTAGTAAATGAGCTTTAAAATCTAAATCGCGTTATTAAGACCATATGTAGGCTATACACATTTAGGATTATAAATACGTTATATCTCATTTAACACGTTTCTGCCCGTCTATTTGTGTGTATCTACTGTTAATTATAGTTTAGATGTGAGTGTTTTGATGGTGTTGATTCAATCCCTAATGCTGCCTAATTTAATTTCAGACAGTATGTTCCATGCACGCAGACAATCCGGATGGTAGCGCTCTTGTGCTGTAAATGAATCTTTGTAAAAACTTTATTGCTTGCGCCAACGAAACCGGAAGTAGTACGTCGAGCGTACGACGGAGAGCATGCACATGGAAATGTCTCCTACCGGCGTGCTGGAACTACCTAATACGTGTTTAAAATCCAGTTTGGAATTTCTGCACATTCGATCCGGTTTTGAGGTATGTGTTGGTGCAGATGATGCACACCTGGGAAATCGGTTGTGAATGCAATTTTTAAGGATTTGGGCGCTTGTCTTCTGGTCCGCTCACCGTTACTGTGGTTGTTCGCGCCTGATCGTGGTCAAAAAAGAAATATATCTAAATATTTTACTGCTTTATATGTATTTTTTTACATTACGGGTCACTCTCAGCGTCTTGTATATTTATATACGTTTATACTAAACTCAGTTGTCAGTAAGAAAACAGTAACGTTATATTAATTGTAAATAAATTAATTCGGGTGTCAGTAATTATTACCGTATTTGCGAAGCAGTAAATGGGTTTATTCCTTTAGCACTCTGGTTAAGGTATACTTTACTTCTGGCATTGTTTTAAAGAGTTTAACAGATACTCCATTCACTTATTTTCCATATAATTTCAGATTTTTGATAAAATTGTAGATAATGTTTAATACAATGTGATGTTTATTTAGGTTTATGGGCTGTTTAGCATTCAAGAAGACCTAACCGTAAGCAATAGTGCATTTGCATACTAAATTGAATTGGTCTGCTGTCTCAGCTATACTGAACCTAAACTACGCTAAAACTGTTCTCGTATTGACTGCCAAGCATTATTATGGGAATGTGACTCTAGTTTGAGGTGTTTGCTTTGTGTATCAGCCCGGAATGGGCCAGTTGATGTCTCAGAAATGAATTATTCTCTCTCACTGCAGCGCGTTCAGGCGGTGAGCCAGGTGTCACGGTTATGAAAAGTGTATGGCTGAAGGACTCGACACAGAACGGAAACCTCCGAGGCATGAGAATGAACGGCGTAGGCACTGGTATAGGGGCTTCGACCCCAGCGGTGGTGGGGTATTTGGGAAAAGTCAGTTATGCTCAGTATTCTCCCTCTGTCACTCGTGCAAAGCTCCACTCAAATTTAGTTTGTATTGTATGGAAATTGTATCGAATTGATCCCCCACCTCAAACGAGAAAAAAACACGGAAATCTGTGTGTAAAAGGCGAAAGAATACTCATAAAAGCAGTTGTGTACTGTACACTAATTGTTTATAATTGTTATGGTTCTTGCGTTTTCTGTGTAGTTGTGATTTATCATTGTTTTTTGTTTGTTTACAGTGTGAAGACAGAAATGCCTCACCAGGGAACTGTCCTTGGTGCTTGGCAAAAGGTCAGAAAAATGCCCTCCGCTTTTATGCTGTCAACCTGGAGGACACCGTTATGCTCTGTACAAATCCAGCGGTGAGTAGTGTTTTTTCCCCTTGTTTGTCAGGAAATGCGGACACTTCAATGAGTAGCCGATTGAATTTCACAACCTGTCAATAAAATATCTGGGTCACTTTACTCTAAAATTATATAACAGTCTAATATTTGTATCGCATAAAGAAAGTATGGCCTAGCCTTTGGGCCCATCAATAACTTTTGTATTGTGAAACACACAATAATTAATAAATACATAACTAAATGAATTGTATTTTCACAGTAAAGTAGTGTTTTTTTGTGCATTTTATATTTATTTATGCTGGTATTAGTTCAGAAAGAAAAAAAGGTGCAATAAAGTGATACATCTTAAAATAATTACTATTGGCGATTGTGTGAATTACACACAAAGATTATTGTATAAAGAAAATAGGGCCTATTTTGGTTTAAAAAAAGGTAAAGAAAAAAGATAAATAAAATTATACTTTCTCAGTAAGGTAGTGTTTTTTGTATCCATTTATTAATGCTGATTTTAGTTTAGAAAGAAAAGTTGCAATATGATAGTATCTAATAAGAATCGCCATTTAAAATAAAAATGAATTAATACAATTAAAGGTAAAATGCCAGTGCACGTTCCAGTTAAAATGTAATTTAAAAAACAAATTGTGCGTGAGAAATGAGGGCAAATGTGCTTAATTTGTCATGAAAATAATTTGACTATTACATTAATTATCTCTTTAGAAAGTTGCAATTCTTTGCAAAAAAAAAACATCCATCCTAAAGTTAGGCTTTATTTTCTTACTGCAAAACATAGTTGGTCCTTTTGATTTTGGGGTGAGATACAAGCTGAACATGTTTGTGAGATTCACTCAATTGTTTTTAAGCTATCAATATTGGTAAAATGATATTTGTCATAGTATTAAATGCTTGTGACTCTTTGAGATTGGCCATTGAGATTGTCGTGTGTTTTTCTGTTGCTTTGCAGTGCCTCTACCCATTGGTTAGTAGATCACTGGAAGATGTGCGAGCTAGCTTGTCTAAAGATGGATGTAAGAGGAACATATCTTCCCTATCTGATGTGGATGAAGCATCCTCCCCTTCAAAGCGATCACGAGAGGAGAAACTGGTATTTTGTCTGCTGTGCCTGAGCCATGTGGTGCTGATGTCAAGGACGGCACTCTTCCAGATGACACTGTCGAAACACAAATGTTAACTGACGAACAATCAATACTTGGAAACACTGACTCTATTAATGGCACTGAGGAACAACATCCTGAAGATCTACCTGCTGCCGCCACCCATGAGGATTTAGATTTGTGTGACAAGGATGATTGTGTTTCTAGTACTCAAGATGAGGCAGAGGAGATCATTGGAATGGATGTAGATGTGGAATCATCAGAGCTGGTTCCTGTGCGACCTCATCTCTTCTGGAAAAATGAGGACAACTTGTGTTGGCTGGATTCGTTTTGGTAATGCTCGTGCACTGCAGGACCATCAGAGAGACTCCGTGTCAGAATGTAAAGCTGACTGACAAGTTGACATCAGTGCCTTCCTGCAGCTCTGCTGTCTGGAACCTTTGCTCCACGTATGATAAGACAAGCTCCTATCTGAAGTCCAAGGAGCAACAGTGTGAAGGTAAGAGAAAGCACACCCTTCCAGGGCTCTACATTTTTTATTAGTGTATTATTAGTATTTTGTTTATTTTTGCTAGTTTAATTGCAAGTCGTTTACAAATTAAATTTATATATTTTTTTTACTGACATATTAACACCACGATAAGTTTAGTTTGAACAGAAATACAGAATTAAACACTTAAATATGTATTCTTCAGAATAATGTATTATAAAAGTAATTTATAAATCAATTAATGTTTATGGATTCCTATATACAGGTGCATCTGAATAAATTAGAATGTCGTGGAAAAGTTCATTTATTTCAGTAATTCAACTCAAATTGTGAAACTCGTGTATTAAATTAATTCAATGTACACAGACTGAAGTAGTTTAAGTCTTTGGTTCTTTTAATTGTGATGATTTTGGCTCACATTTAACAAAACCCCACCAATTCACTATCTCAACAAATTAGAATACTTCATAAGAACAATAAAAAACATTTAGTGAATTGTTGGCCTTATGGAAAGTATGTTCATTTTCTGTATATGCACTCAATACTGGTAGGGGCTCCTTTTGCTTTAATTACTGCCTCAGTTCGGCGTGGCATGGAGGTGATCAGTTTGTGGCACTGCTGAGGTGGTATGGAAGCCTAGGTTTCTTTGACAGTGGCCTTCAGCTTCAGCATAGATTCTCTATGGGGTTCAGGTCTGGTGAGTTTGCTGGCCAGTCAAGCACACCAACACCATGGTCATTTAACCAACTTTTGGTGCTTTTGGCAGTGTGGGCAGGTGCCAAATCCTGCTGGAAAATAAAATCAGCATCTTTAAAAAGCTGGTCAGCAGAAGGAAGCATGAAGTGCTCCAAAATTTCTTGGTAAACGGGTGCAATGACGTTGGTTTTCCAAAAACACAATGGACCAACACCAGCAGATGACATTGCACCCCAAATCATCACAGACTGTGGAAACTTAACACTGGACTTCAAGCAACTTGGGCTATGAGCTTCTCCACCCTTCCTCCAGACTCTAGGACCTTGGTTTCAAATTAAATTCAAAACTTGCTCTCATCTGAAAAGAGGACTTTGGACCACTGGGCTACAGTCCAGTTCTTCTTCTCATTAGCCCAGGTAAGACCCCTCTGACAACAACGGTAGCCAAATTCACATCTGTGTGTGGTGGCTCTTTTTGCCTTGACTCCAGCCTCAGTCCATACCTTGTGAAGTTCACCCAAATTCTTGAATTGATTTTGCTTGACAATCCTCATAAGGCTGCGGTTCTCTCAGTTGTTTGTGCATCTTTTTCTTCCACACTTTTTCCTTCCACTCAACTTTCTGTTAACATGCTTGGATACAGCACTCTGTGAACAGCCAGCTTCTTTGGCAATGAATGTTTGTGACTTACCCTCCTTGTGAAGGGTGTCAATGATTGTCTTCTGGACAACTGTCAGATCAGCAGTCTTCCCCATGATTGTGTAGCCTAGTGAACCAAACTGAGAGACCATTTTGAAGACTCAGGAAACCTTTGCAGGTGTTTTGAGTTGATTAGCTGAATGGCATGTCACCATATTCTAATTTGTTGAGAGTGAATTGGTGGGTTTTTGTTATTTAAATTTAGCGCACTATAAATTAAATTTTATAACATTATTAATTGATCATTTATTTTTCATAATATACAGTAGTAAATATTTGAGGTGGATCAAAAGTTCAAAGTTGTCATAAGTCAAGAACACATTTTGGTTTTAGGTTCTAGGACAAATTTGAAAGGTTTTGATCCACTTCAAATGTTAACTAGTGTAGTATAAAAATGTATTTAAACTTATTACATAGTTGAAGGTATTTAAATTAATAATTATGTATGCATATGTTAAAACAATCTTTTAAACATAAACTAATGCAGTTTGTTAACTTTTATGAATTTACCTCGCCCAAAAAATACACTTATGAAGAGGTCTGCATTCACAAGCTGGAGAGCTTACCTGTTTTTCATTCTGCAGATAAGGTAACCAGAGTCCCCGCTGATGTCCTGTGTGAAGCAGAGCGGCAGCTGTCTGCGCTCCGTCTGTCAGTCTTCAAACTCCTTCAGCCTACACTCAAGTGTGAAATTGGTAAAATGGTTCAACATCTAGTCATAAAACCATTTGATATCAATCTGTTGCTTGCCATTTGTGTGGAGTGATAATCTTGTCTGTCATACAGGTCAGGAGGAAACACCCGTGTTTGCTCTTCCTCTCCTTCTGCGCTCAGATAAGTGGGCTCAAGAGCTTTTCCAGCACACAGTCCGTTGGGAATTTAAGTGCACTTCTTGTAGTTATACTCTAAATAACAGGTAAAGGCTTTAGACATGTAATTCAATTATTTGTATTTGATAATTAAGTGAAATGCATGGTAATTTAGTAGGTACTAGGGCTGTCAATTGTTTTCCAATATTCGTCGAATTTAAAATAAAAATCCACATTCGAATGCAAAATGCTGGATCTTCGGCGTGCAGTGTTTGGGTGGTAAAAAAAAAAGTCCAACATTTGGAAAAACAAACTTGTTGATATCAGTTCGAGTTTACGAATTCGCCTTCCAATGGTATGAGAGGAGCACAGCTTTCACTCTCAACCAAACTAACATTACTAGCCATTCAGATGTTTTTGCTCTTAGACAGGAGACGCACCTAATAGTATCAAGAGCCGCAGTCCTGATGAATGGAGAAGAAGCCTCTGGGTCTCAAGCGAGACACGCTGAAAAAGCTTCGAGGCGCAATGGTCAAAGATGTCATTCTAGCACATATTTACATAGAAAAGCTATTTTAAAAGTAGCGGAGCTTTGTAAACAGCTCATAGTAATAACATCATCTCAAAAACGATATGATTGTCAGAATGATTTTTGAAAAGGTCCTGTTCACACATGATCTCTTAATGATGATAACTTACCGGTAATTTTCCAATAAAGACTATGTGTGAAAGGCTCTAAACTCTTCCTCTGCATATGCTGTGAGTTTGGGTTATTTAACGGTCATCTCGGAAAACAGTGTGCATTATCTCACTAGATTTGTAACATAAATCATTAATAAACCTTTGCCAATACAGGATAATGGATCAACATATTTTGCGATTTCAAAATAAAAGTTTAAATCCTTGCTCTGAGTTTGTATGTGAAATGAAATGGATTTAAACGTCAATGAATCACGCTATAAAGTGAAACAACACTAGGCCGTTTGTCACCCTCTGCTGGTAGGCTATTTGATTTAATACATGATGTAGGCCTACTTAAGTTGGTTATGTTCATATTATAGGCATATTGGTGTGTGGTTCAATAAAACCCATGTAATTGGTTTTTATATTTTATTTGAGTCCATTGTATTGCCTTTTTGTTAGTTTGTATGTAAATATAGTCATATTAAAGCCTCGTTTTCACTTGGGTCTATTTGTTACTAAAAATATCCGATTACTCATTTGTCAAAATAATCAGTAGATTACTTGATTACCAAAGTAATCGTTAGTTACAGCCCTAGATTGGTTAAAATATTTCAAAATACAACTGCATTGATTTAGTTGTGATTCTGTCCTTGACAATTTATTTAAAATAGTATTAATATATCGTGAAACAGGTATCTGTATTTTGTCTCATCTCGTGAGCTAAGTGTATTTTCATACCCCTGGTGTCGATATGCGGTGAAGTGTATGATATAGCTTTCATTCTTCAGGCCAATCATAAGGAATAAGTAAAGTGATAACTTTGCCATAGATTCCTTGCAAGTGTTAAAGTTGCCAGTCATTGCATTCTTTGCATGTGCTGCACTTTTATCTGTATCAATTTGGGTCATTTTTAACCCAAGGGCTGGGTAAATATAGGACAGAACACATTTGGGGTTCATTTTACTCTGTAAATTGGATTGTTTATTTAACCCATCATAAAGGGTTGATTTAACTCCAAATGGGTTGATTCATTTGTATTATAATACTAAGTTTTTTTTTTTTTTACTTTATGCATGAAATAATGTTTACAGATTAACTTAAATACTCTAAACGTTTGTAAAATACTCCAGAACCACTGGTTTACATAACTTCCTTTATCCTTTTTTATGTAAGCTATACACCTTGCCAATTTAATCTCATTTAACAAACATTAGAAGTAAAGATTAAACATTAAACAGACGTAATTCACGAGTAAATAGACTCATGGACGAAATGTACTGCAATTGCCTTCAGTCTGCCCAAAAACAAACGGTAAACAACTCTGAGGACATATTTTAACATCCAAAGTATTTGTATTCTGTATCTTTATAAATATAATCGTTTATTTTATGCAAAGCATCAGACTCTTCATCACGCAATAGGACCGACGCGAGTGGCGTTCCTTTAGTGATTCACACCATGTGCCTAGTATGTTGAACGATATACAGCACAAATTATTTTATCAATAAAATAAAATGTACACAAACCTGTATTTACTGAAGAAATGCTTAAATTCGATGGCGCTTAGATCTGCTCACTCCAGAAGACGACGCAAAATCCCCGCGATAAATAGCCCAACCGCTGGGTTACTCTGACCCAGGATCTGAGTAACACTAAAAAACTACCCAAACATTGGGTTGTAACATTTGACCCAGGGGCTGAGTAACACTGAAAAAATGACCCAAAAGGCTCAACCCAGCATTTGGGTAAAAAAAATAACCCAGGATTTTTTTTTTGAGTAGGCTGCTTGTTGCACAGTTTTTCTTTCGTTTTCTTAAATTATTATTTAAGTGAAAATATATTTCTAATATAGGCCTATTTATTCGTTCTAATATATAGCGCCTAGCTTTATGTTTTTCTCCGCTCGCTGAAGCGCTGCTGGTGCGTGGTGTGATATGATCATTTGAATCCTCATGTTCTGTTGTTTGCTGCTTTTTGCGCATGTAAAATGAATCCCCGAAAAACAAATGTTAGAATCTGTCTGTGACCCGTTAAATACTTTCTAATTTAATTCAGTTCTAATATAAAATTTTCTTTTCAGTTAGCGGTTAATAATCCGTGTATGAGAGTCTGTTGTCGGTAAGGAAAAATAACCGAAATGTACATCCCTAAACACAACCTTCCTCTTATCTTACAGTGTTGAGAAGACTCTAACAACATGCACACAGATTCTGAAGGACTGGCACCCATTAAAAGCCATCCACCGCACTCAGTGCAGTAACTGCAACCGGAAAAACCAGAGGAGGAGAATGGTGCTTGAAAAGTAAGCATTGGAATAGCTATAAATCACCATTGTTTCATCTCAATTTAACCTGTTGGTCTTTGGGGTTGGTTGATTATTGTCTGTTCATTTTTTTGCAGGCTGTCCTCTGTGTTTGCGCTGCACTTTGTGGAGGGCTTGCCCAGGAAAGACCTCTCTAAATACTCGTTTGAGTTCCAGGGTGCACACTACAGTGTTAGCACTGTTATCCAGTACAATAATCATCTAAAGCACTTTGCCACTTGGATCCGTCAGAGCAATGGTGAGTCTTTTATTCCGTGAGTTCATTAGCTGATCTATTCACACTACCATTCAAAAGTTTAGAGTTTTTTTCCCCCTTTCATTCATCAAGGATACATTAAATTGATCAAAAGTGAAAAGAAAGCCACTTTCAATGCGAGCGGTTCGGGTGTAAAGCCTGGTTTATACTCGCCCATGCTCAGCACGCAGCAAATATGATGCGAATATTGAGGAAATGATAGAGGATGTAGGATTGGGTTTTCACGCTAAAGTAAAGTAAAAGTCAGTTTCTTATAACCAGAGAAGGTGAATATGTTGATATTCTTGTGGAAATAAAATGCAAGAACGGCCACGGTCACCGACAGCCAGTTTAGTTTTGCTTTTCTTTTTTTTATTCCTCAGTGTTTTCTAAACATTCTGTAATTTAATAGTCCGTATATAATACTGCATGTGGTGTATGCCATGCCTCATCTTATTCGGGTTTGTTCATAAATGATGAAATCTGTCATTGTAGCCTGTTGTGCTTTTTAATAAAAAATAACAAAGAATCAATCTTTTGTTATAGTTTAAAAAAATGAAAGGTGAATATATGTAAGCAAAACAGACAATTATATTTTCTTGTAAAACGTGACTAAAGATCACAAATTCAAAAGCGAAAGTGAAAGCATCTGAAGTCCGGCTTATAATTTAGCAAAAGAGGAATTCTCCTTCACAAAATTCAAATCTCAAATACTAATGACGAAAAAGAACTTTAGTTACCATATAAATATAAACTGTGATAAAAGTTCATCAGCATGCATTGATTTATCCCATGTTGTAGCAAAAAATAAATAATGAACTTATGTGCTCGTGCGAGCAACTGAGAAAGTTAGTCGCAAAAGAGCGACCAGGAAGAATGAGTCTAGAGCCCTGATTTGTCATTTCAAATTAATGTAGGCCTGTTACATTCAAGACATAAAAGGTATTTTAAAACAGATCTAGTAGGCTATAGGCTACCTACAATGAATTGTAGTCCTATAATTAAAATATTAACACTGCTGTCATCAATAAAAATAAATGGGGAAAAAAAGCTTTTATTTCAAGCATCGACTTTCAAAAACAAACTGTTTAACTCAGTTTTTCAGTATGTACTTAATGAATTTAAGATAAATATAAGGGAAATACATGAAAATAGGTATAAGCTATACCGTTATCAGCATATATTGAAGTAGATTCGTCTCTCGTCGCTCTGAGAGAATATGTGGCGTCAGATGCCGAAAGCTCCATCATTACCTTTTTACATTCACATTCTGCTTCTAGTGAAATGACTAATTAGGATGTTCACCAGCATAAATCTTGCGCTAAATTTGCACGTCTGCAAACTCATGCTCATGTGATATCCATTGGCTCACCTTCATGGTTTAAAACAGAAATATTTCAACATTGCGACGTAACCAATTACCCCGCCCCCCGTATCGAAAACATACCGAACCGTGACACCACTGTTGTATCGAACCGTGAATGTTATGAACCGTTACACCCCTAATATATATTATATATATATATATATATATAAAAACACAAAATTGTATATATATATGTGTGTGTGTGTGTGTGTGTGTGTGTGTATATATATATATATATATATATATATATACACACATACATACAATTGTATTATTATTATTATTTGCTCAAATGTAGTCTTGGTGAGCATAAGTGACTACTTTCAGAAACGCTGTAAATTCGTACTAAATTCTTATAAGCTTTTGAATGGTAGTGTATGTAGTTCTTCTGAATCCCATTAGCTAATAATTCATTTAAATTTTGTTGTTGTTAAAACAAAATTCCGCTTAAGTTGTTGGTGCATTGTTTTACTTGCATGTTACCAAAAATAAGCAAAGACACCATGAACCGCTGTTCTTAAATAACTATTAAAATTATCTGCAAATTTATCTCAGATTAGTTGCTCTGTGAAGTATAATGATAATTATTCAAATTTAAACTTAATAGTGGTTCATTTACATGTTTGTGTTCTGTCTTTAAGGGTCATGGCTGGAACTCGATGATTTGAAACACCCTTACAGCATCATCCACAAGAGGTTTTCATTTCCTGCTAATGAAATTCACGTTGTTTTCTGGGAATCAGACTCCACTAAAGAGGTAGCTTCAGAGGTTTGCTCACAGACAAATCCCTCAGCACTCACAAATGTCGATGATAAACACTCGTACGAACTGTCAGACTCTGTGGCCGATGACACGTGTGTCCTCAACGTGCTCACCGTGGGAGACGACTGCTGTCAGTGCTCTGGATACATCCATCGGCAGCGCCACATTACTGGACACCTTTGAGGGTCTGTCACATACAGACATCGTGACCCTCACTCTGATTGATGAAAACAAAGCCACTGAGGTTCTTCAGATTCCTCAGAGCCCAGCTGTCGTGCCGGCCGCTCTCCCCACTCTTCCTGTAACATCTAGTTCATGTATCTCTACGTCCGTTTGTCAACCTTCAAAACCTCAAAGCCCTGTTTTGAAGGAATGTTCTTCGGTTTCTAATCCAGCTGTGGTAATACCGTCAGTGACTACACAAGTACATGCACCTCCACCGTTTGCATCCTCATTACTTCAACACCATCCTTCCTTCCAGTCGACACCAATAAGACTTCCTCCACCTGCTCCGAAACCCATTCTGAAATGTGACAACGAAGCTCTGCCAGCAAAGCCAGCTGGCATGTTCGGTGGCTTCTTAAGCGAGAAACTGCCAAATTCAAGTGACAGCAATCCTTCGGTAGCGCCTCAGCACAAACAAGTCACCCTTCCTGCTGACGTATGTGGTGCATCTGTTAAGAAGAATCCCAGCCTTTTAGCTAACCAGCAGCCCATTAGCACTACAGAAGCCCTGAGGCTGAAGTTACTGAAAAAACTTAAGGCTAAGAAGAAGAAACTGGCCAAACTAAACCACCTTTTGGGAAGCGCAGTAGAATCTGCACCAAAACCGGACAGCACTGCCCTCTCGTCACCCTACTCGGTCACCTCGAGTACATCAGCGTACGACAGCCCAGCGTATGACCAGTTCTTCGCTGAGCTTTTGTCCCCTGCAACAACCGTCAGTAACCTCTCACCTGACAGCACAGGGCTCCTTGAGATGTTGAACAACAGCCAGAATGTGGAGACGACGCAGCAAAATCCTTCTGTAGCAACTGTGGTTCCAGAAGCACCTTTAACCTACCCTTCTTCTACTAATGACTCCGTATTGAATCTTGATGAATACATGCAGTCAGGGATGGGCCAGACTGCAATCGACAACACCGATTTTAATGGTTTAGATATATTTTTCTGATCAAGAAGAGCTTTTAGATTTTACAAACCATAAGTTTGGTCTGGTGTCAGAACAAGTTGTTCCTAAGAACCCTTCTTTTTGTAGTTTTGTATTGAGAATGCAAGACTTTTGTTTGGAAAGCCTGCGATGCACCATCAGTTAAATAAATCATTTTCATATTTGGTCTGATATACTTCAAGAATAAAGAACATTAAATGGTGCAGAGGACGCAATGTTTGAAGATCATATTATGCGCTATGCATTTGTAAAAGTTTGTACAGTTGTTTAACAATTTTTGTTGTTGTTTTTTATGGTTATCACTGTATTTAAAGTGGTTCATATTAAATTGTTCCAAAAATTGAATGTTGTGGTTATTGGAATTTTAATTTAGCATTTGTGTGAAGAGAAAGTCATTTTACAGACTCTTGTATCCCCCAATTGTAAGTCGCTTTGAATAAATCAAGTTAAAAAAATACCAAAAATAATGTATATGGGGTTCCTACACTTTCATGGATAGAAATAGAAATTTTATTCTAACCAATACAATATTAGCATGACCTGCAGTTTGTGAATTATAGGTGTATTAAAGTCAAAGGCTACATTTATTTAATCAAATATATAGTTAAATCAATAATAATGTGAAATATTACTATTTGATCAACATTTATTTGTAATAGAAATCTAAACATTAATTCACTTTTGATCAATATTCTTACTGAATAAAGGTAAATGAATGACCCAAACATTTTAACAGTAGGGTAAATGGAAAAATATTTATCAGCAATTATAAAGACATTTCCATTTTTTCTGGATATTGTCCCAGTTTTCCGTGATCTGTATATTGGGATATATATATATATATTGTAAACAACTATCATATTTGAATTGAACATCTCCTTTGGTGCAGTAGTGCTTTTTGCTTACAGTCGAGCATTTGCTGCAAAATATTAATACTGTCGGACCAAGAGCATCTATTGCCTCATTCAAAATAAATATTAGAATAATCATTATGATCAAGTGACCATTTCACTTCTAAAAAGAAACCAAAAGAGAAACTTTTAATAGAGCATGGAAAATATTAATGCAACGGGCTTTATTTTGGTCTTATTTTGGTCCACTTGAAAAGGTTTGAGTTTGGTTATTATAATGAGCGTGAAAACAAGCAGTACCCAAAAAAGTATTTTGACACTTGGACAAGCCTAAAATATAAATATTTTATCTTTGTAACGAAGTATTAAAACAAAAGCCCCATGTTTTTAAAGAAATGCTTGCATAAGCACACTGATCAATTTAAACCTTATAAAATTGAATTTGTTGGGTATTGAATTAAACAGATATACTTTGTTAAAAATAAGACAATGTTTTGGTTACTTTCTGGTTGTCAAACTGCAGAAATGTTGCATGTTTATTATTAAGATGAGGAACAACACAAGTGGTTATTCTGTTGGGACTTCTGTGTGAATTTGAGGTCTAGCAGTCATTCTGACCAACATTAATTTAGTTTCCAACCTGAAACAGCACAGCAGAAACAATATATCAACTAAATTACTTAAGTCAAAGGCCTAAACAAAAACTTTACTCTTTATACTGAGCGTTTAAATAAAAAGCGACAATACATTTGGTCTGTTGGCTGGTTCAGAGATGACATCAGTCCCGGATATAACGGTCTCCTGAAAATGACATGTTTAGTTGTTTCCCTTATTTGACAACCATTTCAGTAAATTAAGGCACGGTTAATGAGCTGGTAAGCTGATTCAGATGTGTCATATTAAAGAGACACCAAAAATATGCAGTGTTTGGTGACATCCAGAACCAGGATTTAGAGTTGAAGACAAGCTGAAACCAGCCCAGACCTGCAAACCCGTCTCAGCCAGCAGAGGACAGTGTTTAACAGCGAGACCGTCAGACTCAGATGCTCAAACTTTATTTTATCCAAAAATACCAGTTAATACTAGGATGAGCTGAGAAACGGAAAATGCAGCTATACCAGGAACAATTTTCCACACTCAGATGTTTAGTTCCAAAAAGCACAAAATGTGCCATGTCACCATGAAGCAGAAGTGAGGGTGTTCTGGTGGCCCTCCCTTCAGGAAACGCATCAGTTTAGTGAGATGTTATCTGAGATGCTAAATATGATCCGACAGCATTCTGAGGCAGACCCGCAGAGCACATTCGAGATCATGTATGTTACAGTGATGGAAAACATTTTCTTACTTGTGCTGGTCACTCTTCTCAGCGTCGTTCAGAATGGTATGACATTTAGATTTATTATTTAATTTTGTATATATGAAACATGATTATGGAGACTGTGTATGCAAATTATTTTTGAACACATCGTGCTTTGTTTTTAAAACTACCTAGTCCATAATGCAGCTTAAATATACATGCAGGCTACGTGCATTAAACTAATATGTCCAGTACTTCTCCTCTAGTGTTCTTCGCCTTAAAGGTTGAGAAAGAGTGCACCGGACAACATTCGAACCCTCATTCTGCAGCGTTTGAGCGCTTGTCCTGTGCCAAGTGAGTAATATTGACTCGAGCTTCTCCTCTCTCGAATCTGACTGAAAAAATAACTATTATTTTAAGCTTTTTATAGAGAGAAATACATAATCTGTTTATGAAATAGTGTTGGTGGTAGCTTCTTTTGCATAACAGCTCGAAATGTTCCTGTTGTTCTGGAAACTAACTTCCTGCTTTATTTACATACTCCTAATGTTGAGATAGTGTTGCACTGGGCTTTCTGTCTGTATATTGAAAGCCTATACAGCTGTACGTTTGATTTTTCACTTATTTAAAGTGTTCATGAAGTCTACATTAATATAAATGGGCTAATTGTAAGTCAGTTGTGAATGGGAATATGGGGGATATTCTAACGTTAAAAAATGTGGTGTAAAGAGCTTGCGTATACTTCTAGTATTATTTTGTATTGCACAGTAAATTATATGATTTCAGACAAATTTAGATCAGGTGGATAAGACCTGTATTTTAAAAAAGTTGTATTTTTTTTTTCAATTATGCAAAATAAACCAAACTGACAGCATTATTATAAGTTGCATATCTAGACGGCTGGATTCTGGTTCGGTAGTTTATCAATTTAGATGCAATCATAAAGTGTCATTAACCACCACCAAAGAGGAAGTAACAGCTCTTTCACAATATTTCTAAAAGTTACATGGAAACACTGCAAGAAGAACTGACATCACGTCCTTAGTTTGGTCAAATGAAACACCAGAGTTGCCTGATAGTTAGTTTCTGAAGCTCTATGAAAGTGTTATCAGTTAATAAAATAGTTTATGTTTTCTGTTTTCCCAGTCGAAACTGCATGGACACATACTCCACATTTCTGGCAGTACTGTGGTGCGCTGGTATCTGCCTCAGCCAAGGTACAATTCAATTCATCACAATCATCATCTAAAAAAGTCAGTTAAGTGATTGAGTATAATGAGCACATAATCAATATTTGAGAGGTGAAAGTGCCTTTGTTATTTCCTGTGTTATCTTCAACGGTCAGACCGAAGAAAATACCTCTTTGTAATGTAGTAGAAATGGTTTGCATTTCCAGGCTAATCATTTCTGCTATGACCCATGTGCAAATATTTGTCTACATAATAACTGCTTTATTTTTGAATACTGAAATAGTAGGCTAATCGAGTTGCTAAAGAACCAACGCATATATATATATATATATATAATAAAAAGTCAGCCATAATAAAATACCTGTATAATAGCTTTCTTGGAAATTCTCTGATATAATTGAAATATGAAAACTCTTTTTGTTACAGCTCCAGCTGCCTTTGCTGGCATGATCTACCTTGTGGTCCGGCAGAAGTACTTTGTTGGCTACTTGGGGCAGACTTGCCAGAGGTAAGATTTTTTAATACATAACTATGAACAAATAAGGTTTCTTAAACATCAAAGATAAGTGTTCTTGTGCTAAAACTGCATTTGAGTCAACTGAAACATCTTCTGAGGTTCCTGACCTTAAAACTACATGAAACACTGACAAATGTGTGTTGTTCTGCATTCCAGCAGCATTAGATGTTGCCAATGTTAATCTCAATACAAATAGGCTATTAGTCATTGAACTGTTGCAAATTTATGATACAGGCAGAAGTGAAAATATCACTTTGAGGTTTCAACCCTGGATATTGCTTTACACAGACACATCAACCATGTGTTGTAACCCAACCGTGTTTTACACATACCAGATTTGTTAACAGATATTCTGCTTGTGTGCCTGACAGCACTCCTGGCTTCCTGTTCGGGAAACGCATTCTCTTCTTCCTGTCACTCATGTGTGTCGTGGGAATCATAAATCACCTGTTGCTCACCTATGGTGCCAGTGACTACAAAGAGTACATCCAGACCATCACCAAAGCAGCGTCAACGCTTCTGCTCTTGCCCTGAACTGGGCCAGACTGATATTTCTGCAGCGGAAACAGTAGTGCAAACACAGTGTAGATAAACTCTTTCGGTTAATGCTTTTTCAGTTAGTCAGAGGAAGTGGCAAGATCAGTATGAAGCGTTCACTGAGATGGTCACAGAGGCATTTAATTACAATATGATATGTACATATTACAATGCTTTACAAAACAACAAAAGATGATGAAAAAGGCTATTTTTGCTGTAACTATCCCAGTATATGGTATTTTAAAGATTTGTCTCTCTCTAAGCTTTAGATTTAAAGGGTCCGTTTTTTTGTTACTGTGCCTTTAAAAATGCCAAGTTCTGCTCATTTGGATTGCAGGTTTCCTGTTGTGTGAAATATAGTTCAGTAAAATCCGCAGAATCTTTGTAAAACTCTGCATTACATGACAGGGTAACAAAATAATCAGTGATGAAATGTCAGACTGAAATTATCAGGATATTACTGCAGATATTAGTCCTTACTCCGTTAATACATTTAATTCATGTCTATATTAATAATATCATAACATTTCTTATGAATACCCCACATTTCTGCCACAATACCATGGTATTCACAAATAATATCTTAAATAATCATTTGACTATGTTCTGGCCCACCATCTAGTAGATACATTTGTTTTGGCCCGATGCCGAACTTACTTGCCGACCCCTGCTTTAGAGCGTAACCTGACATTAGATAATGTATATATTTGTTTGGCTTGAGTTCAGTTATTCTGAAAGATAAAGAAAATGTGTATTTCTTATGATATGACCCATTAAAACTACGAATGGAACACATTCAGGCACTTTTGCATAAAGCGAGTTTGCTAGTTTACAATGTGAGGATTTATGAAATTGACCTTTCTGCTTGAACAGAATTATAATTAAGATTAAGTTCCAGTGATCTCCATTTCTTTATGATTTTTTGTATTACTGCTGACATGAGCAAAATAAAGTTTTATTTACAGTAAGATTGATTACATTAATGGTCGTCTCATATGTGCAGGGCTTCATTTCCACAGACTGAAGCCTGTTTTCAGTAGATATTTGCTGTTTCATAAAACATTTTGGGTGTTGATCTCATCTTCCGTGGTAAGAGACCTGCAAGATCAGATTTACAGTCAGTCTCAACACTAGAAATCATCAGAGAGGTCTGCTTTTTTTATTAAAACTCACCTTGAACTGTCGTTTGCTGCAGCCGAACCAGTAGGGAAAGTCAAAAAGCGCATCAGAACGGTACTTGATGGTGAAATGTGTGTCTTTCCAGATGGGTTTTACCTTTTCTACATCAACAAGGATTTGAAAGCTCTCACCAACACATCCCTGTAGTGCAGCACTAACATCAACCTTAAAAAAATAAATATATTTATTTGAATTCAGTTTTTACATTGCCATAAAAAGGACACTAAATGTGGACATCATACATCGTTAAAAAAAACAAAGTCTCCACTGAACTCACATCAACTGTATAACTTTCTCCAGCAACAGATGAAATAGTCATGTCTAAGCCTCTCTCCATTTCCCATCGGATCATTGGATGACTGCCGTTGATCGCCACCACGTAATACCCAAGAACTATGGACAATAATAAGAGGGGTGAGACATTTGACTTACAAAATAGAGTGGTCAAATTTGAATGATACCTTTCCTGTTGACATTATGACACATACATTTTTACAACTGTAGTGCTTACTGATATTAGTAACATTACTAATAATCACCAGAAATATCAGTTCAAGTCCATATTAAGCACTACATTAAATATTATTTATTTACATTTCAGTCAAGTAGTTATGCCGATAAGATCAAAAATTATTTTATTAAATAACTATTTAAAATAATTTTATTTAAAAGATTACAAAGTATTATTTTACTGTAATTCTACATTATTTTCATTAATTTTAGATCAAATGTTTTTGATTTTGTTCTGAAAATTTGAAACAGGCATTGTTTATGAAAATTAGCTTTTTTTAACTTTATTTTGCTCTGAATTGTTTCATTTATTATTATTATAATAATGACTTCAAAGTTGTGAACTGTATCTTTTAATACAACTATTACGAAGTCATCCATCCATCTTATTATCCAAACCTCTATGCCATTATTATTGGATCCTAACCCAAGCATTATTGAGCCACAGGTGGAGAAAAACCCTGGACGGAGGGCCAGTCCATCACAAGGCTCACACATAGATTTTAAGAATCATTTTTATTGATATTTATCTTCCTTTGATATAGCAAAGGGAAAACTTTCAGTTTTACTGAACATATATTAGCATAATTAATGGCAGTTTAACTTCATGTGGCTCAACTTACCCTCTCTCTAGGCTCAATATACCCCTCACTGGGGTCAACCTGAGCCAAGAGACCACTTTTTTGGGGGAAAGCCATATTTTGCAAGTTATCTATTTTAGATCCAAAGTGATTACTCCCAAAGATGCACCATATCCTGAAATGCATGTACATATTTAAGTTGGTCCATGCTGTATATAAAATTCAAGAAAGATCCCTTTTTCAGAATATTGTATTTAAAATATAATTTTGTCATTTGAATATACATTTATTGATATATAATTTTATGTATGAAGAGGAAGATGTATATCTCGACACAACGCACCTCTCTCCTCTGTTTTATACGTAAACACAGAAGCAGGTCAAAGACTTCCACTGTGTGAAATATTAATAATAATTAAAAACAAATCCTACCTGGATCATCTCTGTTTCTCTTTTCTTCAACCTTTGTTTTGCTGCATGCACACACCAGGATGTATATTGTTTTTGAGGTTAGCTGTCGTCTCAAATCTGTGTACTCTCCCAAAGTACGTACTATGACTTTCCTGAAATGGCCTAGAAGAGTTAAAAGCACGCTATATCTAAACCTGCACCTTATCATATGACATTATTTAAATCCATTTACCTTCCTGGAGAATAAGAGAAAATCACTTTCCCCTTGCTAGACTGGATCTCATCGATGAACACGCAGCTGTTCTCCGGATCCCACTTCACGACTCTGCAGCCCGCGCGACTCTCGACAGTGAATCCACGAGGAGGGCTGTTCACAAACGACTCCAGCTCGATAATCTCCACAACAAAGCCCCAATTCACGTTTCCCCGCATTTTCTTTCTCTTATAACTTCTGAGGACACGTCCGAGTGTTCGTCCAGCGCGTGAGTCGCCCTTCGCTTTTGTTTGGTGGGCGTGGAGTTGGTTTATAAATCTGTGCATTACAGCGAACTGAGTCATACAGTAACGTTAGTCCAGTACAGAGCAGCTCAACATTGTGACGGGAAGTTTGAGTTTGATCATCTGTTATACCGATTTAGCGGGGTTAAGTGACAGAGGCGTCCTCGTTTTAAACACACTCACACAGACATTACTGTTTTACACAATGCTAAATGGAGTGATTCGGTTCATCTTTCCTATTAGTCACATTAAATTAGGTATTTTGACCTCCAATAGTGAAATAGCCTTTTCCCGAGGGAACTGGAAAAAAATTAAACTAATCCAAGATGGTTTTCAGACTATCAGTGTGATCTATGGATGGTTTTAGAGAGGTTTGGGTGATTTTTAAGATACAATAGGCTTGTTTAATACTTTTAAATTAATTAGTCAGTTTTACATTAGCCATAAATATCCCCATATTTTTCGGTTTCCCCACAGAATTAGTTTCCGCAAGGCTAGGCACGGATGGAAGCTGGTTTTGCAAACCCAAAACTGGTTTAAGTTGTTACCAGATGCTGTTTGTGACCTGGTTAACCACAACACCGCTTGAACTGACTGACCACAAACTGACTGGAATATGACAAGACTTTCCAGAGAAGTATAAAAAAGTTGCTGCAGTAATGTTATGGTAAAGTTGTGTTCTTTTCCGTTTTAATATGATATAATATCCTGGTTCCAGTTGGCCAGATTAAGACATCTAAATCAAGTGTTAAAATTGTTAACACATTTTTAACCTACCATAAACCTTCCTATTAATCCGGGGAATGAATCACAGATCACACAAGTATATGAAGCTGCACAGCTGTTTCAACATTGATAACAATAATATGAAATGTCTTCAGCAGCAAATGAATACTTGAGAACTAAATCAGCAAAATCTGAACGATCATGTGACTAATGTCTGGAGTTATGATGGCTAAAAAAGCTCTGCCATCACAAATCAATTACATTTGAACATATATTAAAATAGAAAACAGTTGTTGTAATAATATTACTCTATTTTTTTTGATCAAATAAATTAAGCCAAGTGAGCATGACATTTTCAATAATATTGAACCTTGTTTATACACACATACGCAGACATCTATGATAAATCTTAATATTCACTCAAAATCTCCAGCTGATACAACACTTTCAAAAACAATGCATAAACGTGAATATCAAAAATCAAAGTCAAACGCAAACCAGACGAGTAACAAAGAGAAGTAAAAAATTTATTGCAGTATTTGCTCCTCCACACATGCTGGGGTCCCTCGTCCCGCTGTGGGGTGTGAGACCCAAACCCTGACCCAATACATCAAAATCTACATTTACAAAAATCCCTCCCTTCCATGTAGGCGACAGATACTGCATGCTCTGCTTTCAACTAAATAAATTATGTCCAGGAGACTCCATTTTACAGCACAAAAGAAGTAGAACATAAAGCAGAGGAGATGTTTCAAAGTTTATTTCCCTGGAAACTGAGCTAAGCTAAAGAAATCCATCCGGTGCTAGGTTAAACTCCAAGGTCACTTTATTAAGAACATCAACAGACTAATTTCCAACATTCACTTTAGGTTTATTTCTTTAAACAGGTTTTTTTCATCAGAGATATAAACATTTTTTGTTTCTGTTTTGTGTTAAACTATGATACAGTGGAGGGGAAAAAAATTTCAAACAACCAAGTTGCTGCACAACAGCGAAGGAGCTCCGTTTCTTTCTTTTCCGTTTAACTTAAAAGATGTACAGGAACCACATCTACATTTCCAAACAGACCACACTTTTAAAATCGTCGTTCTTTAGTTCGATCAGTTCCTGCCTTGGATCTTAAAACCTGTGAGTCTGTAATACTCTTTTCTCTGCGACTTAAGTTTACAAAATGTTAAATCCTGATGAAGTTTGGCTGCTGAGAGTCTGTTGGGTGTAACAGTTCCAGAGTTATTACAGATTTAATTAGCTAGAAGTTCCTTCCTTGGCTGCGTACAGTGAACGTAAAGTCTGCACTACTTTGTTGGACAGTTTGTGTGCGCTTGTCAAGGCAATTTTCTTGTAAATAATGTTAGACTCCTTTATAGTGTCCACCCAAGGCACCAGTTTACGTCCGACGCGTTTCTTGGCCTCTGCCCAGGTGCCGGAGTACGATCCGGCCATCCAGCGAATGCTGTAGCCTGTGCTTGTCTTCTGAATAACGCGTGCTATCTGCGGCCGGTCCTTGTACTTAGGGCAGCAGATAGCAATGACGTCCTTGGCTTCTACCGTTTCGTTCATGTGACCTGATGCCTCTGCAGAATCTCCTCCTCTTCTGGATTTCCGTGACGACTAGAAGGGAACATACACATGGAGTTTTAAAGTGACGGTAATGTTATACATCAACATTCGAATGAAAACATCATCACTGGTGCTTTCTTACCCCAGGAGCTTTTTCGTCCGCATCACTGTCGTCGTCGTACGAGTCAGCAGCATTATTCTTGGGGCTGGAGCCTCCTAGTAGAGCAGTGATGGCTTTATTTCTGGCGTGGATATTAGCTGAAGCGTCCCCTTCCTCATCTTCCTCATCTGGGTCCAAGCGCTCCATTAGTACCTTAAACTGTGAAACAAAACAAACAGAAATGTTCAGTTTGAATCCTTTTTGTAAATCAGTTCAAACTGTCCATTTTAATAAATCAAAGACAATTAAATGAGCTGTTTGTGTCAATACTAAAAATGTCAAGTCTTTTTTCTTCATATATTAAAATGTCTTCAATTCTTATTACTTAAATAGTATTATAATATGTTGAACTATCATTTTAAATATACATTTTTTGCCAAAATTTGTAACCTAAAACGAAAAATTATATATTTTATTCAAGCTTTATTTCAATTAATGAAAATATTTTTTATACATTGTTTTAGTTAATATCAATACAGGTTTCTTTTATTTGTAATTGTTAAAGCATTTAAAACACATAATTCATATTTTCATATGCATTTATTAAATTATCACTCTTCGTCTTTTAATAAAAAAACGTATTGATTATTAATGCTTGAAAACTCTGATGATATTAATTAAATAACAACATGCCCTGATTATTTGCCTGACAAAAGAAACCCAAGAAAACTTAAGAAAATAAAAAAAGAAATTACAGCCTTAAGCAATTTTCAAGTTATGTTGGAGCAAATAAATAAATTAAAAGATAAACCGATAAAGACTGAAAAAATTAAAAAAAATAAAATAAACATTCATATTTTTTACATTTTTATTATATATATAGATGTCCTATCAAACGATTAATCGCATTCAAAATAAGTTTGTATTTGCATAATATATCTGTGAACTGTGTATATTTATTATGTATATATAAATACACACACATACAGTATATATTTAGAAAATATTTACATGTATATATTTATATTCAAATAATTTATATTATATATACAAATAGATTTAATATATAAACATAATATGTTTTCTTAAATATACATGCATGTGTGTGTATTTAAATATACATAGTATATGTGTGTGTACTGTGTATACTTATTATGAAAAACAAAAGCTTTTATTTTGTGATGCAATTAATCGTTTGACAGCAGAGCACTAATATAAATATATATATTATAAAAATGAAATCTAAACCTCACTTAGCCTTTCTAAACAGCACATTATTATGAATTAAAACAAATAAAAAAGTTAATCAGAATGTATACATCTAAATACTGTCTGACGACTCTCCTCTTGACATCGTAAGTGAGATCTGCATTGGACAGGTTGTTCGTCAGGTAGTCCAGTGTCTGCCGTGGGTTGAAATGCACCTTGGCCTTCCTGTTTACAGCCTTATCATAAACCTTTGCAGATTCCGTAGGAGAGTACTTCTGAATTTTACTGCAGGAAGAGACAGAGGCGTTTGTTATGGAGCTAGTGACATTAACACATTTCATCGGTTATGTCGGACCAGAATGTGTTTGGAGCAGCAGGTAAAGCTCACCTGTCAGAGAAGCCGTAGAGGTTCTTAAGGTGCTGCTTGAGCATCAGGAGCAGCAAGATGCCCTGAGAGGCATTGGCAAAATCCAATAAGGGCTCGGGGTTGTCAGGTAGAAGCTGCATGACCTTGTCTACGTCCTCCAAGTCGAGGTCTGAATCGGAGTCAGAGTTCACTGCAGCGGATCGTCTGGGTTTCTTGGGCCGACGGATGACATCATCGCTGCTATCGCTATCACTGCTGCTTCCTCTGCTATTCTCATCCTCTTCCTCAGAGCCATATTTTTTCCCTCTTTTTTTCTTCTTTTCCCGAGGTCTAGGTTCTTTTAGCAAAGACTGTAATACAAGACAAGATTGTTAGAAAACTGAATGTCAGCTCTCTCAAAAACAAAACTAATAAAACAATAAATACTAATTTTAACAATAAAATTAAAAGTACTACAAATCCTATTTTCTTAATGAAATAAAGCTAAATATTGGATGAAAAACTAACTTAAGCTGAAGTAACAAAATGAATAGAACTAAAACAAAATTTAAGCCAAATAGAAATACATGTGCATATATACACATGTATGTATATTTTATATATATATTTTTTTTCATAGTAAATATATATATATATTTTATTTATTTAAATTATATATTAAACTAAAATTAATGACGACAAATGCACATACCAAAATGACATAAAATAAAACTAAAGTGAAAAATAAAAGCTATTCAAATTCAAAATATTAAATAATACTATGTATATAAATAACACTGTTCAAAAAGGTCTAAACCAATTTTCTTAACAGTACTTTTTTCTAGAAAAACATTCTCTCTCTCATACACACATACATATGTACGTATGTGTGTATATACATTTATATACATAGTATTATTTAATATTTTGAATTTGAATAGCTTTTATTTTTCACTTTAGTTTTATTTTGTCATTTTGGTATGTGCATTTGTTGTCATTAATTTTAGTGTAATATATATAAAAAAAAAAATATATACATATACATACACATAAACATATACATATATATATAAAATGAAAAATAAAAAAGTAAAGGGGTAGCTAGTTTGCAATTGAAGTCTGGTTTGTAGATACTGATCAACTTATCTACCATAAATGAAAAAGCAAATCATTCAACATGGCTGAATGCAAAAGTAGTTTTTTTGGTTTTAAAATTAAAACGAAAAAATCTTAATTTAACTATGGATTTAATAATTCAACATTGTAAAATTTCTACATGATGTTTAATTACTAGATTTAATCAATAGGTATAATGTGGCAAAAATGAAAATTTTAAGGGCAAAGAGGTGGATATTTGTATTTAATACTACATGCTACATTAATTTCTATCATACATAATGGAAGTAAAAGGATAGAAATGAATCACAGTGAGTGGCTGAAAAAGCAGCACACCTCTTTGAAGGACTGCAGCAGGTTGCTGCCGGACACTGATAGTGTGATGTCTACATGGTGCATGATGAACAGTGGCTCTTCCTGACTCTGATATGGGAAGCAGCCGAGATTGTCTGCGACATACAGCAGCATGTTCACATCTGACTTCTGCATGGGAAGAAAACAAAACGCCATTCTTCAAGAAACACGGGCCACTCAAAATGCTGACAGCTATAGAGAAGCATAAACTGTAGCTACAGAAGATAGTAATTAACATGGTGACATAATGCAAAACATTAAAAAAACACTGACCGAGTTGTCATCAAACAGGTTGAGCAGCGAGATGAGGAAAGCCCTGCGGTGTTGTCTGTTTCCACGCACCATGGTGTAGAGGTGAGAGCAAAGAGCCGCGTTTGCCTCATCCTGGCGGAAACCCCTGATTAATGTGTCCTTTGAATCCACGATGGCTTGCTGCACCTGATAGGACATCTTCATCCCTGCTACAGCCTTCATCTGTTTGAATGGTATATATGGCCAGGGTTATTTTAGTATAACTGACATTTAATAGTTTTTATTAATATTTGGAATTAATATGGTAACACTTTACAATAATGTTCATTTGTCAACTACATAGGTTAATATGAACTAAGAATGATTAATCTTAATTTCAGCATTTACTAATGCATTATTAAAATTAGTGTTTGTTAACATTAGTCAATGTACTGTGAACTAACATGAAACAACAATGAATGAGTGTATTTTTATTACCATTAATAAAGATGAATAGTGTAATAAATTAAATGTTACCATTAATAAATATATAAATAATATATATACATACATATATAGATATACATATATATATATATATATATATATATATATATATATATATATACACACACACACACACACATATACACACATACACACCAAAATTATAAACGCAACACTTTTGATTTTGCCCACATTTTTCACGAGCTGAACTCAAAGATCTAAGACTTTTTCAATGTACACAAAAGGCCTATTTCTCTCAAATATTGTTCACAAATCTGTCTAAATCTGTGTTAGTGAGCACTTATTTGCCGAGATAATCCATCCACCTCACAGGTGTGGCATATCAAGATGCTGATTAGACAGCATGATTATTGCACAGGTGTGCCTTAGGTCTGTCCACAATAAAAGACTGCTCTAAAATGTGCAGTTTTATCACAGCACAATGCCACAGATGTTGCAAGTTTTGAGGGAGCATGCAATTGGCATGCTGACTGCAAGAATGTCCACCATTTCTCTACCATAATTGTCTCCAAAGGCATTTCAGAGAATTTGGCAGTACATCCAACCGGCCGCACAACCGCAGACCACGTGTAACCACAGCAGCCCAGGACCTCCACATCCAGCACCTTCACCTCCAAGATGGTCCGAGACCAGCCAGCTGCTGCACAAATCGGTTTGCTTATCCAAATATTTTCTGCACAAACTGTCAGAAACCATCTCAGGGAAGCTCATCTGCATGCTTGTGGTCCTCATCAGGGTCTCGACCTGACTGCAGTTCATCATCGTAGCCGACTTGATTGGGCAAATGCTCACATTCGATGGCGTCTGGCATTTTGGAGAGGTGTTCTCTTCACGGATGAATCCCGGTTTTCACTGTACAGGGCAGAGGGCAGACAGCGTGTATGGTGTCGTGTGGGGGAGCAGTTTGCTGAGGTCAATGGTGTGGATCGAGTGGCCAATGGTGGCGGTGAGGTAATGGTATGGGCAGGTGTATGTTATGGACAACGAACACAGGTGCATTTTATTGATGGCATTTTGAATGCACAGAGATCCTGAGGCCCATTGTTGTGCCATTCATCCACGACCATCACCTCATGTTGCAGCATGATAATGCACGGCCCCATGTTACAAGGATCTCTACACAATTCCTGGAAGGCAACTTCGCACAGCCATTGAAGAGGAGTGGACCAACATTCCACAGACCACAATCAACAACCTGATCAACTCTATGAGAAGGAGATGTGTTGAACAGCGTGAGGCAAATAGTTGTCACACCAGATACTGACTGGTTCTCGGACCCCCCCAATACAGTAAAACTGCACATTTTGGAGTGGCCTTTTATTGTGGCCAGCTTAAGGCACACCTGTGCAATAATCATGCTGTCTAATCAGCATCATGATAAGCAACCTGTGAGGTGGATGGATTATCTCAACAAAAGAGAAGTGCTCACTAACACAGACTTAGATTTGTGAACAATATTTGAGAAAAATAGCCCTTTTGTGTTCATTGAAAGATCTTTGAGTTCAGCTCATGAAAAATGGGGGCAAAAACAAAAGTGTTGCGTTTATAATTTTGTTCAGTGTATATATAATTTCATTAACTTATTTCAGGTAACTTTTTTTTAATGATTTAGGCCTAATGCAACAAATGTATTAATCTATTGCAGCATCATACATTTAATCAAATTCAAGATTTGTATAGCGCTTATTATAATACAATCGTTGCAAAGCAGCTTTACAGGAAATTACGTTTCTGCAATCGATTTATTTATTGTAGAATCTTAATATATTTAAGTTATGGCAAATTTGGTTAATTCTGTATATTGTCTGAGGGTTGGCTTCCTCTGAGGGGGTTGGCTTCATCTCTTCTCATACATGACAAATGCATGTTAGTTGTTCAAAGCCACTTACGTGAATGAATCCTGTGTATTTCTTATCAATCTCCACCAGCTGTTGATCAGCTTTATTCCTCATTGTGGGTTCCAAGTCAGTTCCCATTGCGATAAGATACGGAACACACTGATGGAGCAGAAAACAAGCCAGTTAAAATAAAGGCTCATTCAGTCCAGCTTTAGGAGAGTTTGTGCAGTGGATACGTACCTGTACAGGATGAACAAGGCCTTGGCTGAGCGTCAAGGCGATTACATTGAGGGCAAAGTGCCTTACGCTGGATTGCGTGTGGAAAAAGCTCTCCAGCACCTGCTTGAGGTAGAGCTGCATGATAGAACTGCTCATGCCCGATGAGATGTCACCCATCTCCTTCAGGTCCTCCTGCTTAGACATCTTCTTCCCTGAAAAGACCAAACACAAAGAATGAAAATAAAAATAGCAGACTGGCTAGCTACTTACCAAGTGACAGATTCATTGAACACAGATAAAAACATCCTTTATAAATGACACTCACACTCCCTGTCGGCTTCCTGCATGCGCGAGTCTTCCTCCTGCAAGTATGTCTGCAGGTTCTTTAGCACCTGGATCTTCAGATTCAGTGACGTTTTCCATCAGCCAGGAGGAAGTTGTAGAGGTTTTTAACATCTGAAACAAACATTAGCCCTGGGTGCTGGATGAACAGGAAGCCTGGAGAACCAACAGATCATGTTTTGTTTACCGTGAGTGAAGTAAAAAGGTGAAAACAAGAAATTCATTGATTATGGAGAGCAAATATTTACCTAGACCAATGATGGCCTTGGTCTGTACCTCCTCATCCTCATTTTTAGTGAAATACAGTAGCAGCTCCAGCGCTTTGTCCTTTATGACCACCTGAAAATATATTTTTTTAATCAAGAACCATGCTTGAATACAAATACAAGTGAGATTAACACTATTACAAAAACAGTCTGTGATCTAAAATAAAAAAGTAATAAATAAATATATATATGTGTGTGTGTGTGTGTGTGTGACTGGTCTATTACAGTCCATTATAGTTACTATGTATATAAATAAGTAAATTGCTCTACTTAACACTTGTCTCTTTATTTATGCATACACATTATTCCTTGGATTTGAGACTTTTTAAATCCAGAAATCATCAGGATCTCACCTTATTACTGCCTTTGAACTCCTCTTGGTCAAAGTCGAAGTGTCGGCACAGGGCACCCACAGTGAAGAGTGAACGCAGCAGAGCAGGTTTATTAGAGACCAGTACAGTGCTGTTCGAGTCTTCCTGATGCTGCAGCTTCAGCTTGTTTAGTGCTCCTTCACATGAAACAAGAAGAATTTTAGAGTGATTAACACTCTCAGGATCATAGATGAGCAAAAGACCCCTGACAGGTGTTGAAATTTACTCACCATAGTATCGGTTGAAACAAGACCACACGAACTTGTAGTTATGGGTGACCTTATTGACAACCGCACCAAGACAACTCACACAGTGCTGCACAACCTGCAGGAAACAAGGCAGATGGCACCATAAAGCTGTTGACACATAAACTGCTGGACACCAGAGCTGCTGATACTCGCTCTCCAACTGACCGTCATGCCGTATTTGATGATGAGTTTCATCAGATCTTCTTCGATGGTGGTGAGGAAGTTCTCACTCGGATGGTCCATCAAAGGAATAACGAGCTCCAGGATTTTAGCCACATTACAGATCACCATAAAATCACTCTGAGTCTGTAGGGACACAATAAGCACCTTCACTCTCTGGCCTCTAGATGGCAGCACAAGACCAATTATTGCAATACAGTCCCAGACAGCATACTTACGTTACACTTTGTGGTCAGGTACGGCTGCATAGTCATGGCATGTTTCACCATCAGCTGGGGTCGGATCTTGCTAAACAGGTACAGCGTGGTGATACAAGCCACTAGGCGATTGGATGTCAACCCCTTATTCTCACAGTCTGCAAAACAAAAAAATAACTCACTAAAAGTTAAATTATGGTAAATCCTTTGCTTCACAATTTAATACAGCTCATACCAGTGAGAGCCTCCTCGTATTTCAGAATATGATCCACGAGACTGTCCACAAGCTGAGCACAAGCCTTCCTGGCCGGTTTGTATGAGGCATCCTCTTCTGACTTTAGCAGCTGTGACAACATAGATTACATCAATGGTTGAGTTACTTTTTTTTCATTACCTGAAAAAGTAAATTTATTCCAGTTTACACTTCCTCTGGGGCTAATGCTATGTTCAATTTAACTCAGAAAGTACAACTTCCTACTTTAGAAAAGAGCAACAGAATGGATTTGAATGAGTATTTTGCTCTTATATCACCCCTTTTGGGTTTCAAGCTTACAACCTTTCAAGGTACTATCCCAGATCTCAGAGAACCCCTAAATGCACAACTGAGCATTGGAAAAGCAAATCCAAATTGTCCTTGGACCATAGATGGGCAACTTACATTCTGAAGGAGCTGTTCAAACCAGTCATAACCTGAATCCCTGCATGCAGCGACCTGAGAGACAATGATTCATGTCAGAGGGGCATAAGGTGACCTTAAACGTGTATTAAAGTACATGTCCTGAGGGTCCGATTTTAGCCCAGTCTGCAGATCTTTACCACGTCTGTGATGTTGAGAATCTTGCGAGTCATGGCCTCTTTATCGTGATTAGGTGTTGGGGTGAACCAGAGTTTCTGAAATGTCTCATTAACCAATTTCTGAATAAGAGATGGCAAAAATAAACTGGTTATTACATGACTGCACAATAATAAAAAACATTAAAACAAAATTTGCATAACTAGAAATTAGAAATAAGTCCTCTAAATCCTTTTTTTTAAATTGGACTACTAATTTATAAAGTAAATCATCTTAAACATTTTGTTTTATTATCTTTAGTAATTCCCCAATAAAACATGTACATAAATGTGAAGTACATGGATTACAGATTTGAAAAGAGAAAACGCTACTAACCTTGATGCCTTCTTCGTCATTGACCCTCCTGATCATCTTGACACACATCTCTGTGATCTTGTTGAAGGTGGGCTGCTCCAGACAGATGTCTCGCAGGATTTTAATAACCCTCTTCCTCACACTGATGCCTGTGTCCTGCAGAAAACATTTGCCAGCCTAAATCAGCCTACATGATGCATTCAAAGCAATCAGTTTTCACTGCTAACTGGAAATAAAAGCATGTGTTCAGTAACACGGCAAGTAGGGGTGCTTAAGCACCCCCTGGCGTGTAGATAAAATGGGGGTGCGGTGTTAAAAAATAAATGAAAATTTTGTGACAGAACATAAATAGAACTAATTGTATTAATTTGTATATTCATTAAAATGTATATTAAAAAAAAAGCCTAAGCCTACAATGACAATAAGCAACAGTAAAACATGAATTAAGTTGAATCAAATTGATTGTGAAAGATGTTTCAACATAAACTGACTTAGGAAGTGGTTTGTTGCCATGACTTTTTGATCATATTATTACCTGCACCGTGCCCAAATCAAGAATTAACGACCATTTCTACAGCCATTGCAAAGATACAGCAGAGAAAGATCGAGAGCGTCCATTTACCTCAGCAGCAACCAATTCTCGCATCTGCAGCGCTTATTTTGATCTTTAACATTAGATCTTTCCTATTCTTGGAACACAATTAATGTTTAAGGTTGATTCAATATTAGGCTACTCTTAATGAAAAAGAAATCCCACACACAACATCAGCAATACAATGACAAAGTAGCTTATATTAAACTTTTATTAACTGACTGAATAAGACATACCCGCGATTTTCCCCTTACTTCAAACGAATGCTTAGTTTGGCTCATTATTGTTATTAATAATAATAATTAAGCCTATAGCCTACAATGACAAATACACTTAGGCCTATATTAAACTTTGAACTTTTATTAATAATATGAATAAGGGAAATATGTTTTGTCTTTGGATTTCCCCTTTCTTTAAAACAATCGTAGTTTGTGGTTCATTATTAGCCTATTAATTAAAACACATCGGCCATAAAATAGTACAATGTCAAATTCACATAGGCCTATATTAAACATCTAACTTTTATTAACAAAATGAATAAGACACCTATAGATTACTTGCATTGCATATGGTCTTTTCTCTCTTTTAAACAAATGCGTTGTGGTTCATGTTTTCTTTTTCCTTTATGTAAACAGCGACAATGAAGACCAACTCGCTTATATTAAACGAATAAATTAAACTTTTATTAAAAATGGCACTTTTGGATCTCATAGTGTTGTCACTCTTGTCACGTGACCAACACCCCCCAGTCTTAGTTCTCAGCCCCCCCGCTCAAAATACATTCCCGCTGCTATGCATGAGTTACATTTACAATAATACTTACAAGCTGTATAGATGGCCAATTATTATCGCAACATTGACCCAAATGAAGTGATCAACTTAAAGCAGAGGAATCATGTATCAGACTGAAGTGTTTTTTTCATGAGTTTTACCAAATAAACAAATGAATGGGTGGACATTAAATTCTTATTTGCATATGGTTGTTCTTAAAAAGGTGAGAAACACAAAACACTTGAAGGAAAAAAAAATAGTTTTCAAGATTGACGGCATAAATGGTAACAATTTTGTTTTATTGTAAAATTAATTTAGGCGATTATTCTTTTTTTTGTATAAAAAGGAAAAATAAATAAAAAAGTAATATTGATTAATTCAATTATTTTTATTACATGAGAACAAAAAACTTGACTGCTACTAAAGACATCAAACAAGCTATTTAAAAAATCTGTTAAAGACAAGGGAAATTTTGCAATCATAATACAAAAAAATATATATCTACAATACAGACAAGTATATACGGAAAGAAAAGCACAAACCAGGATGCGCTCGATCAGCATGTCATAATACTGTTCAGTTAGCTGTGGTCGACTCAGTACGAAGCGCCCCAGCAGCTCTACCGCAGCTTCTCTCACGCTGGTGGAGTTATCCATCAGTCGGCCATGAACTCCCCGCTGCATGTCCGACTAAACCAGAAAAATCAAATGAGAGTTAAACATATGCAAATGAGGACATTAAAAAGCTAGGTGTTTTGAGAACTACACTCACCCGTGCCAGAATGCTGGGATCCACCGCAACCACTTCAGAAAGACATTTCATCGCTTTAGTTCTCACCGCGATGGCACTTTCTCCTAGAACTCTCAAAATCTACAGACACAAACGGGGAAATGTTTTATTGATATGCAAATACAAAGAAATACGCTGAGAAATGAAATGATCTCTAACCTGTGTGAGGTAAATATCAAAGCTCTGTGCAAACGGCCTCATGGAGGCCAGATATCGCACAATAAGACACGAGTCCTCATAGTCAACAGTATCCGAGTTTACTCTGTGAGAAAACACATAGCCGGTGTCAAAACGCTTCAAACCATATCGCTAAAAATTGCTGCTGTTTGTACCTCAGTGAGCTGAATTTCAATGCTGAGGTCTTGATAACAGACCGGAGGAACTTCTTGCGCGCTTCGGCTTTCTGCAAGATCTCACTAGTGGTCTCGACGTCCCTTACATGGTGCAGCCCATCGGACGAGTCATCGTCTCTTTGACTCTGTGATTTCATGGCTTTCTCCGTCTCAGTGCTGGTGTCCCTGAACCACTGCGCAACGTAGAACTTCCGCGCAAACTTTTGGAAATGAAGACATCCCAACAACATTAAAACCTCCAGAGATTCGTGGGCCTTTTTTGGTTGTCACAATGTCTGATTTTTCTCACCAATAGTGACGGGTCAGTCTCTACGTTCTCATCCAGGTAATTCATCAGAGCCTTCTGCAGCTGCTGAATCTCATCGCCACCTGAGCTCTGTAAAACACAAACTGGCATGAGTTTCTTTCAAGCCACGAGGGATTTATCCTTGTGATGGGGTGGACTCTGCTGTTTTACCTCTCCGAGGATGCGGTTGATTGAACGCTGGTCCATTTTGCTGGTGACAGCATCTTTGCGAAGACGCGCAGCCACTGTGCCCAGATAATCCAAAGAAGCCACTCTCAAAGCCATCTCGGTCTGCTTGTTACTGAATTGGTGAACCTACCAAGAGAAGCCAGGACATCATGTGAGTTTAAGTAATGTAACCAGTGCACATTCTACGTGTGAAATTTCAATCTGAATCTCACCAACAGCCTTCCCAGAAGGCTCAGCAGCAGCTCTGCAGCCGGCCAATCAGGTTTATTCACTGTGGACAGTAGATCCTTAACAAAGTTCTCAAACAGTGGCCTGTAGTCATCCTCACCTTGCTTACTACCACACCTGAAATAAAAAAAAAAAATTATAAACATAACAGTGGAACTTAATTTCCAGAGCATTTGATATACAGAGCATTTGCTTCTCAACCCTTTTGCAGTAATATTATTCAGTATTGTCCCCGTCTAATAAACAAATTCCCTCCTCAGAAGAATTTCCAAGGAAATTAAATACAAACATTTATAAATAAACTTAAATTCAAACATTTAGAGACAGAGAACAACAAATAGGCAGCCTAAGTAAAACTCCAACAATAATGTAGAGATGCAGGTGTTTTTGTCCTGAAATGGCATGGTTAAGTCCTCTTGAAAAGCATCGGATGAGAGTAAAACAGGTGTTTCCTGAGACAGTGTACATGCTAAGTTTAATGGGGTCATATGATGCGATTTCAGGTTTCCCTTCCTCTTTGGAGTGTTACAAGCTGTTTGTGCATAGATAAGATCCCTGAAGTTCCAAAACTAGTCTCAAACCCAAAGAGATATTCTATATAAAAGTTAAGACTCTGCCACGCCCCCCTAAAATGGCTCGTTCAAACATGCCCCCACATGTCTACGTCACGATGTGGAAAAATGCTGCCAAAATCTTCAGGCAAAGAAAGAAGGCGTGGTGTTGAAACAGCCGTGTCAGGGAGATGCTGTGTTTCTAGGCGAAAGCAAAAGCATTTTATTTGGCCTTCTGAAAGTAGATGCCATTAGGAATCATAGTTTAAGATTATTTACAACAGAACAACCCAAATGTTCAAATTTGTGCAACGCATTTTATGGACGACAGTTTTGTGAACCTAGACGAGAACAAGGTTGGCTGTGCACAAAAGGCTATTTTTAAAAAAGTTTAATAAAAAAAAGGGTCAATTCCGACTTTGCTATGACAATCTGGCGCTTCTGAATCAGCGACTGCAAGCATGTTTTGTTATTAGTTTAAGTATTTGCTATTGACGGTTCAAATGCGGAGTTTTGCACATAACGCGTCATGTGTGTGTGAGGGGAACAGGGTCACATCACAGCGGAGTGTACAGCCCGTCAAATATAGTCTTAACCACAGCTTGTGTACTGCAAATACATATGAGCATCATCACAGTGTCTGTCACACGACTGTTCCCATTCGGGCTTGAACTGATAAAACTAACTTAAAAGCTGAAGCTCACGATTATGGTAAGGGGGTTACATTTCTGACGTGTGTGCTTGTGGTGTTTGGCCAATCACAATGCTCTGGGTCAGCTGGACAATCAGAGCAGACTGTGCTTGTCGGAAGGAGGGGCTTTGTAGAAAACGACACATTTGACAGAAGGTATAGAGGAACTAAAATAATATACAGTATTTGAAAAATTATGTGTTTTTTGAACATTAAAGCATTTCAACATATTCTGTTACACTAAAAAGTTATCTTTAAAATAGCATCATATGACCCCTTTAAATACAGTATGTAGAAAAAAAGACATGCATTACTGATCCCAGAAGAACATAAAATATAAATGACTTTAAAGTTAATTTTTCCCCAATATAAATGGGTTGAAGTATGTGGGTTGGAATAATGTCAGGGGCTTTTCTTACTTTTTGAGGAAAACAGAGAGGAAGTTTTGTGCTGTCCTCATTGCGGTCTCGTATGCATTTGTGATTAATACATCCTTATCAACCTGCAAAAAACGTAACAACTTTATAAAATAAGCCTAAAAGGCTTAACTAAACTAAACATAACTAAAACAAAAATAAATAATATCAAACATTCTTGGAAAGTTCACTTTTTTACAGAAGAGACTCGCAATCACATATCGTAATGTGACATTTCAGAATGTAGCCATTAGCTAAACAAGAACTAAAGTAAACAGGGTCTTCTTGCTATTGTACCTTTAAGATCTCTGTCAATATAAAAGTCAGCAAGATTTTGTATTTATTTAAATAAATTAATAATTGTATTCAGCATGAAATGTATCAAAAGTGACAATAACAACTTGTATCAAATGTATCAAAAGTGACAATAACAACTCAAATCTTACCTTTCTGTCATTCTCATCATCATCAGAATCCTTATCAGAAGGCAGATGGACCACACACTGAATGAGCTGCAGAACCAGCGCCGTCACCATCTGAATGTGCATGGGCTCCCCATCCACATCACTGCTGTTCAGTCTGCACACAGATTAGTCAATACACATGCTCACATTGTGCCCTTAACAGCTGGTAGACCAGACTACAGCATTTACCTGAAATTTCTCAAGTTTCTCTTGCTGGTTGGCAGTCTGGCGAGAGAGGTGAAGATCTCCTCTAGGATCAGCTGCCTGTGTTTCTCATATTTAGAAAACACCTGGAAATTGCATAATTCAATGTTAGATGCAGTTTGAACAGCAATGCATAGCGTAAAGAAAACTGAACTGCACTGATACTTACTGCTGTCACTAGTTTAATGGCACAAAGCTGCAGCTCACTCACATTCTCAACAAAGAATGGAGTGATACCTAGAGAAGAGATCTGTAGAGAGAGAGAGAGAGATACAAAAGTGCGGATTTATTAATTTTGCAAATGGAAATAAAACTTGAAATGAAAACTGACTACATTTACATTATAAATTCATGTTTCTGGTCTTATTCTGCTCGATTCATTGGTGCACAAAATGTTTGTCTTCTTAATATTTTGCCAAAATGTAATAACTTGCTCCACCTCTAAAATACCTTTCCTTTTCATAACTGCGAGGGCTGACTGCAGCAAAGAACGAGATAATTTTATTCAGATGCAGCAGCAGCCAGGCTTCAGACTCTCACCTGAAGGATGGTCGTGTCAGTCAACAGCTGAATCTCCAAGAGTTCAGACAGATTAATGATAATGTCACAAACTTTGTTGTAGAGCATGACAGTAACTCTCTGCTTGTGTGTTGAGCACTTTGCTCTCTTGGCTTTTGAGCTTAGCGTTCCACCTGAAACGGAGCATGAACAGACATCATTTGGACAATTGTTATGATGACCAGGCATGTGATCAGCTAAGGACAAATCTGTAAAAATCTGCGTTTTACACATTCAGTATGATTTATACAACAACAATAATGTTACTATTATTACAAATATTTATATTACTCAAATTACAAAAAATAAACAAAAATATTTATTTTGCAGTAATGCCATTGAACTGTAAAATAAACAAAAATGTATTAATAATAATTTTAGAATTTGTTTTATAGGACAACATTAAAATTTAAATACAATTTTAAATGTATTTGAAAATGCAGCATTTGTTTTCTCCTTGAATGAAATACCACACATCCACCTTGTCCTAACTACTCTAGTAAAAAGTAATACATTTATTTCATTCTAAATATAGTTCAAACGTATTAACATATATACTGATATATCGCTTGAGACTTTCTGATTAAAAAAAATATATAATTATAATGAAGGATTGAATGATCTTTAAATAATATTGGTCTTAAAATGCAAGATATTTAAAGTGCAAATGAAGTATACTTGCACTAGTTCCACTTTAGCACAATCAAATATACTTCAGCACAAAATGAGTTGTTCAAATTTAACAGACTTCAAGCATACCAGTTTAGTATACTAAGAGTACAATTGCATGGCATTTTTATTAAGTACATACATATGCAAATGTATTTGTAGTATACCTAGCATGAAATAAATGTATTTCAAATACATTTTAGTAGGGCTGTGCAATTAATCGAATGCGATTCATCTGCGATTATGAACGCGATATCGCATAGCTTGTCAGTGAACTACGGCACTGTGTATTAACTGCCGCTCCATCTGAAAGCAGGTGGTGGAGATTTAATGCCAATCACAGAACCGGCTTTACTGACTAGATGCGCATGTGAATCGCATGCGATAAATTGCACAGCCCTACATTTGTGTGTTTATTTTTCACAAGGATGATAAAGTTTCCAGCATCAAGCTATTTTTCAGTCCAGAATGTAAGCAATATGATAACATAACAGTCAATAAGAATATATTTGATAAGAGACCAATGAGATCTCATGGTCGGGATAAAAATATATACCAAGCAACAGACATCTTGTCGTATAACACTTTGTGGCCCTACCTGGTAAGGATAAAAACTTAAGTTAGCATGAAAGGGAAAGGATCTTATAAGTTAGGACACTGTTTTAATGTCCAAAACTGACCGCCATGAGGGTCCACCCTGTAGACGGCATCGTACTGTGGGTACAGCGTGTTCTGTAGATGGAACTTGGTGTACTGCACGACCCTCTCTATAACATCCTCAATGTAAACGGCCTTCGGCATTCGTGCTGAAGTCATGATGTTAAGAGCCGTCAGACAAGCATCAGCAGATTTGGTGACACGTTCCATGATGAGGTCACGCCACAAACGCTCCTCGTCGTCCCTGTCGTTGTCCTGAAATCACAAGGACAGGGAACCGGTCAGCGAGAGTCAACGGCAAAGCAATTCTGCCAATAGAAACTACAATGATGCTTACAAGATTCATGAGGGTGGAGAGTTTCGCACCATCCTGAATATTTTTTTCCAAAATACTCTGGACCTTCACCATCTTATCAGAAGGAATCTGAGGATAAAAGCAGTAAGCATTAAAAGATCAGGTATTGATGTGTCCTGTCTCTTGAGTCTGGTCCCAATCTCTCCTGTTGACAGAGGTGATCCTGTACCCACCTTATGCATGATGCCCATAGCCTTTATTTTGGCTGATTCACTGCTTATCTCCGACAGCTGCTGTTTTCCGAGGAGTAGCTCCTGAGGAATCTCATCATCATCTGCATTCATTAAATCAATTACTGTCAAACTTGCAGAAGCATTCCAGTACAGCAGGATCTGAAATAATTTTTACATTCAATGTCAAATGTAATAATTTCTGCACATTTGCACATTTACCTAACGATGTCAAGTCCACATCTTCAAGGTTTTCAAGAATGTTGTCAACACTGGTGGAAAATCTCTTGAACGTGGAGGAGTCCATCATTTCTGTGGAGCACAAGTTGGATTACTAAAGATCCCAGCATTTAAGATCGCTCAACGCTGAACTGAAACTGAAAACATACCATCTACAGTCAGTTTGGGCTCATAGGCTTTCCTCTTTTTCTGCTTTTCCTTCTTCAACTTTCTGGAGACTGTTGTAAGGTCAGGATGTCAAAGGTCACAGTTATTCTATCTCCACACTTCAACCATTTGAGCAACAAAACTGCCAACATAACAAATGATAATGTGTATAACTGGTCACTTACGATCACTAAGGCTGGGTGGGGGTGAATCTTCATCTGATTCCACGGGACTGTGTTCTTTGTATCGACTGCCTGAACTTCTCCGGCTGTCGTTGTGACCTCCACTTCGTCGATGATCTCCAGAACCCCTTCGGTCCTTTTCTTCACATTCCCATGTTTTGTCTCTGTTCTTTTTCGAACGCTTTTGGGGCACTAAAAGCCAGGAAGATGAACAATTTGAATGGAAAAGCAACTTAAATCGATCTCAACTCAAGTAATTAAGCAGAGGAGATGTCAATAACACTTTAGGTTTTCATGTAAACATGGGTTTGATTATTCATCAAAATCAGTTAGAATCTGGACTAGTGTAAAAACTATCCTTAAAGGTATAGTTCACCCAAAAATTCTGTCATTAAAGGTGCCATAGAATGCATTGATACAATATTTAAAATTGTCTCTGATATCTACATAGAAGGTATGTGGCTTAGGGAAGGGCAAAAAAATCTCCAGAAACAGGTTTACATGTCCATTTACATCCCTAGGATTTCTCCTCAGAATGAAACCGTCTGTTATTGGCTTATTTGGAAGGGTCATGAATAATAATAATGTTGAGCTCTGCTCTGATTGGCTGTTTCACAGTGCGGCTCAATGTTGAGCTCTTCTGATTGGCTGTCCTTGCTGTCTATGGGAGGGTCAGAGAGCTCTCGAAATGCATCAAAAATATCTTAATTTGTGTTCCAAAGATGAACGAAGGCCTTACGGGTTTGGAACAACATGAGGGCAAGTAATTAATGACAGAATTTTCATTTTTGGGTGAACTATCCCTTTAAAGCCATTAGAAATGGGAAGGCTAAAAGTGAACCACAATACGGTTTTGCAGTTAATATGAATGCAAAATGGATGTGAACTAACTGCATTCTGTAGGAATATTTTTCCAATAGTTATTTAGTAACACCAACTAAACCAAAGCATTGTTTTACATTAAATTTTTTGAAATAAGATTGATAATGAAAACCTGATTTGGATCAAGCAGGCACATTAAGTGTGAAAACAACATTAGATTCAGTAAATTTACTTACATTCTACAGAGCTACTGTCATCATCTGAGCTGACTTCAGCATATTTGGGCTTCTCATTAGTGGAGCTGCGTCTGCGTTTATTCATTTTCACCCTCTCACACAGTGGCATACGGGAATCCATCTCTGCCAGCACATGATGAGGAAGTTCCGTTAACACTGAATCACTGAAGCCCCCAAAAGAGTGGGCTACTGAAACTATTCAAATGCATATTCAGACAGTCTGTCAAATCTGTGACAATTCATTACAATAAAAAAAAAAAAAAAAAGGGACTTACCTCCAAATTTGCCATAAGACGACCTGCTTTTGCTTGACTTGCTGCGCGAATTACTGATCAACTTCTGGACCTCATCAATAGAAAGTTTCTTCAGAACAACAACAGGTTTGGCACCCTTATTGAGGTCTTCCACCAGGTCCAGTTTTTCTAATTTAACAAGTGGCTCGGAAAACAGCTCTCGTCGCATTTCCTGCATTACATTGCCATCTTTGTCCCGTTTCAACTTGGGAATGACAAAGTTCTTGAATGCATTCGATTTGCCCCCCAGTAGGTAGTTGGGAAATTCTACCGCTTTACTTTCCGAGGATGGAGGCTTGTGTCCATCTAGTCGGTTCTTGTCTCCACTCCGTTTCTCATCTTTATTGTTGGGAGTTTTGTGGACTGACCGTTCAGGTTTTGTTCGGGATTCTAATCCACTACGAGGTTCCTGCTTTACACGTGGACTGTCAGGACGGGAGCGCTGCTCAGGAGACCGCTTGTCCCGGGCCTCTGTTGACTCGGTCTGGCGTTTCTTTTCTTGGTCTCGATCCTTGTCCCGGACTCTCTCCCGTTCCTTGTCCTGATCTTTTCCTCGTTCTCTGTCCCGATCTCTTACCCGCTCCTTGTCTCGATCTTTTACCCGCTCCTTGTCTCGATCTTTTACCCGCTCCTTGTTCCGATCTTTTACCCGCTCCTTGTCCCGATCTTTCTCCTGCTCCTTGTCCCGATTTTTAACACGCTCCTTGTCTCGATCTTTTTGCCGCTCTTTGTCCCGATCTTTTTCTTGCACCTTGTCCCTATCTTTCTCCCGCAGCTTGTCCCGATCTTTCTCCAGCAGCTTGTCTCGATCTTTCTCTTGCTCCTTGTCCCGCACCTTGTCTCGATCTTTCTCTTGCTCTTTGTCACGATTTTCCCCTTCTTTTTCCCGTTCCTGGTCCCGATCTACGTCCCTGTTGTGCTCTACCCGGCTAGACTTAGATGTGTCTGATCGTCTGACTTTAGAGCCTTCACTGTCCCGATCTTTTTGCCCCTCCTCTTTGCTCTCTCGAGTCGACTGCGACCGTCCTTCCTGTTTTCTAGGAGTTTCATTACCTTTTCCCTCAGGCTTCACTTTGTCCGGTTTACCGTCATGTCTGTGCTTGGTGGGATCCGATTTCTTTTCTGAACCGACTTTGTTGGAGATCTCCCGGCGGTTCTCGTGCTTGTGTTTGGGCGTCTCTGGTCGTCCATCTGAAGCAGTTTTCTGTGGCGTAGTTTCCACCCGTTGCTTGATGACTTCTGGACGACCATCTACAGTCCTCTGCACCTCTCCCTCTATCTTTGAATTAAGCCGCAAGACACCGGTGGATTCAGAACCATCTTCTGGCCAGCGCTGGGCCTCAGTTGCAGGGACAGGACAGGAGTCCACTGGCCCTTCCACCCTGCCTGCCTGCTGCAAGTCTATGCTGACCATCAAGGCCGGCCGACTGGCTCCGTTACTAGCAGCACAAGCCTCTTGAGGTACCAGTTTATTCCCAGCATTGCATCCACCACCCACGCCAGGTGTTCCAGAAACGCCCGCGGTGCCCGCAGCTCCTGGTTCCTGAGGGTACGAATCCTGCTTTCTCTTCTTCAGAGGTTTATCTGCAAAGTTAGAATCACACAGGTAAGAAGCAGTATTCGACACATTTACATTTTCATCAACAAATATAAGTGGATGTGTGGGTGCCAGAACATTGCAAGCAGTTGTAGTTAGCACATTACACCTTCACAAGCACCAGTAATAAAAGCAGTCATTCAGATTAAAGCATTTAGATAATCGATTTAAAGCATGCATGTCAAGAGACACCTAGAAAATTAACAACCTTTATCTTGAACTTCCTTAGAGCATCGTTCTCGTTCTATAGCGGATTCCCTCTCAATCCTTTCGATCTCAGCAAGAGCATCCAGCTCCGTCTCGTCATAGGTGGTTCCACCAACTACCCCGGGTTGCTTGGCTGCATGTGTCCCAGTGTTCTGTAATACAGGAACCTGCTGGTAGGCCGACTGCTCACCTGAAAGACACTGTACTGCAGAGAGCCGTTCCTGAGGGTTCCTGTGGTATGGTAAGCTATTGCACGATAGTTCATTCTCAGCATCTGAGCCATGCTCTACCGCCGACAATGGCTCAGCTGACTGCTCAGTCTCAGAAGACTTCACTCGAGACAACTTTATTGTTAGCTTTGTGGAGTCTTTAGTGGGTGAGCTGACAATGTCGTACATAGCACCTTTACCCCCCTCATCTTTCAATAACTTTTTCTGCTTCTTCTTCCTTTCGGGAGAGTCCAACAGGAGGTCAGGAGGAGCATCTCTTGGGGAGGTGTAGGGTGGAGGAGACTGAAGAATCAAGGGCGGCCGAGATCCAACTGAAATGTAACCAATATAAAGTAGAAAAATCATATTTCTGTTTGAATCAGCAATATTGCAACATTAAGAGGTTTTGGAATGAACCATTTTGTCAAAGTTTGGTTGGTTTCATTTTTGCATCTTTGCACATCCACGTTACCCTCCATATACATATTAAGTCTGACCTTGTTTGTCCAAACACGTTATAAGATGGCAAAAGCAAACCAAATAGGGTCAAAATATATTTTCACCCTGTATAAATAATTATCCTAACCTTTATCTTTATCCAAACAGAAATCACAGTTAACTAGATAGTGATTCATCTTTCATTAAATAATCTTTCGTGAATTACGAGCTCGGAGACTGTAGTGTACACTGGGAGTTTAAAAAAAATTAGCTTAAATGTGTGATATAAATAAATGGTGCCCAGAACTGTCTGCCGAGATAATATTCTCAAATGAAAAGAGTAGAGGCTTGGACCTGGAAACAGTACTTGTACACATCTTAACATGAGGAGAGTATTAGTTTGTAATAGCTGCTTGTCTCTGAATACATTTCCTTAGTAGAACAAGCATACACGTACTATACAGACAAATACAAGCATATGTGTAAAGGGAATATGTTCAAAGCTACAATAACACAAATTAAACTGAATCTGGCATTATCTCAAACTTACAGTGGTACACAACTGCCTGTATTAAAGACTGTGGTACTTACGTTGATGTACCCAATGCACAATTTGAAAAAAGACTAGTGGGGGTGAAAATAGGGGCCTAAAAGCGCACCTCACCTAAAAACGAAAACAAAAATTTATGTTGAATCTACCTTTCGGAGTTCCTTCACTTCCAGCAGGGGAGCAGACGGGGCGTAAAGGAAAAGAGGCATTTCTCATTGCGGGGTCACTCTCCTGTGAAAACAGACAACATGGGTTAAAAAATGTGCTGTTAACAGATCTAGGCCCAATTGATTTAAGAAAATAATCTAGAAGCATAAATATATGTAGGGTTATAAAAACTTTTGTTGGCAAGCACTCACATCATTTCCAAGTCTCTGGACAATGCTGATGTACTCATCATTGGAGCAGTGCCTCGCATTATGGTTGGAGTTACCCGACACTTGACAGGAGACCTTGTTGTCATGGATGTTCCTCATGCCACCAGGAACTATCGGACTAGAGACGGATACTGCAACACACAAAAAAAAGCTGTTTATTCACAGACTTATTTTTAGTTGGAATAATCTGCAATGACAAATTTTTCACAATAAGAGCAAGAATATGCATAAAAAATTCAATACACATTTCAGTTTTGTTTTTGATTTTAACAGCAAGGGGTGGTTTTCAGTCATATTCAGCAAAGGATGGGGATAAAAGAAGATTAGCTAAGAAGCTACCTTATTAAAACCACTTTTCCTTGAGACTTGAGGTGTTTTAAGATTACAGATTTACATTTATGCATTTAGCAGAGGCTTTTATCCAAAGCGACTTACAGTGCATTCAGGCTATAAATTTTTTATCAGTATGTGTGTTCCCTGGGATTCGAACCCACAACCTTTGCGCTGCTAACGCAATGCTCTAACCACTGAGCCACAGGAACAGATACTGAAAATGCTGACAATCCTCTTGAGGTTCTCTTCAGAGAGGAGAGCAGGGACTCACCTTGCTGGATCTGTTGGTGCTGAGGGTAGCTGGGTGGGTGGCTGTACAGCATGTAGCCTGCGGGGCTCTGTGGTGCATACGGGCTGGGCACTGGGCTATTCTGCTGGGGCATGTACCTGGTACCAGAACCTGCCTGAGGTTGAACATATCGGCTGTCGAGTAAGAGCAGAACTGGTCAATATACAGACTGGAAATGGAACCAGGCTTTTCTGCATATTTTAATGAAACTATGTGCCGTTCCATTGGTATGCTGTTTGCCACTTACCTATCTAACCCAAATAAAAAGGAAACTGGAACAGTACCTGGGAGGGCTCGGAGTTATAGCGGTTTGCTGGTAGTTTGACGCTGGACTTCCATGCATTGAATTCTGAGGCATCTTGTACGGTGGTATCATTGGCTGTTGTATTAAACCTTCAAAGCAAAAAATAAAGAGCATCAACAAATTATGATTTGAAAATGTTGACTTTGTGTGGCAAATGACAAGGCAATTCAAGCGTATATTTGTGACACAGAAGACTGGAGTAAAGGCAACTGATAATTCAGCTTTGCCATAGCAGAAAAAATATGTCATTGTATTAAAATTGTACTATATGTTTGAGCATAAGAGACTTTATTCAGATAAAAAAATCTTGCTCATCCCAAACTTTTGAACAGTAGTGCAAGCCCAGAGTAAAAAAAATTAAAAGGTTTATATTATGGCAGTTTCAAAGGCATTTGGATTTCATACACCTAAAATTATAATTAAAGTTATCACTAACTAGAGTCTGGAAGCTACAAAAAATGGGATTTCTAATTCAGGGAGCTTAAACAGAGATCACAGAATAAAAGCATGCCCAGACTAAACAGCTTTATTTCTGCAGTTTCTCCTTACCGCCCTGAACCCCATATCGGGTGGGCGTACTTTTCTCCCTGAAGACATTGGGGTTCCTGGACAGCACTGTTTGTAGCAGTAGAGGCACATCTCCTTCCGGGTCATCACTGCCCAAGTTGTCCTTCAGCTCTCTGCATGTAAAACCAGAAAGACTGAATGAGACGCACAGATATTTCACATGTCATGTAAAATAACCACATTTGGTGAGGATGCGCTGAAGGAAGGAGGCCTAGGTGAGATACCCACATGTGCTCGGTGGACACCTGGTTGAGGCTGTGGGCCAGCTGGGACACGAGAGTGTCATCCCGCCGGGACAGCAGACAGCTGACCTCCTCAGCGATCCTCCCATTATATAGCAGGCTCTTAGTGGTGGTGGCAGGTAGAGGGGAAGGGAGAGGCAGCTGATTTAACACTGAGAAATAAACACACCAAAAAACTGGAGTTATTCCTTATCACAACAGGAGGCGTGAAATAATTCACTCATTACTTGGGGACTTTTCCCGTTTCGATCCAGTTACAAAGAAAATGATTGCCCGTACAAATCAAATCCAAGTCCTATCGAATTAAAAGGCATGAACAAACATTTAATCAACATCTTCGATAGCCAATCAAAAGAGGGCATTCATAAGTATATACAGTCTAGATTAATATTTACACCGATTTTGAAGGTACACCAAGTCATTTTAACACCCAAAGAGAAATCAATAGTACTTTCGATAAATGTGTTTATACGTGTATGACAAAAGACACTTTATCATGCATAAGGGTGGTCTCCCTCTTATGGTGGCCACTATGTTCAAGTCAAACGATGAGCTGAAGACTACAAACTCTTGATAGTACTCCTATTATCTGATAATGATCACTTTTAAATTATTTACTTTAAATTCCTAAATGTGTTTAAGCGATACAATGTGTAGGAAAAATGTGTTACGTGAGGTTTGTTATACAAGTTCAGGTAGCAAGCGTTTGTGCAGCTTACGGTCAGTGAGGCTTGCGATCCCAGCGAGAGTGGTGATGGGAACATGAGGCATATCCCCATTCATACTGAAGAAGGGCAGGGAGCTCGCTTGGATGCACAGGTCGCTGCTCACTGATCCACCTTTACATCTTTCGCTGCAGGAGGAAGAAGAGGACATGACGACATCCTCATCAGGTTCAGTATTATGAGAACTTTCTTTAGAGACATATGGAAACAATAGCACCATATTGCAATTAAAATACTTTTAGGAAAATAAGTGCTTTGATGCTAGGAAACCAGAGAACAGTACAAATCAAGTTATTACAGTTCTGATGACACTAGTTTTTATTTACTTCATCTTGTCAGTTTAGATTAATATTTCATAAAGAGGTTGTCATGTTTGCATCATTGGCTAAAATTACAAGCTTTAGTTTCATTTTTATTTTGTATACTATAATTCAAAACAATCTACACTTTTATTCAACAAGGATGCATTAATTTGATCAAAAGTGGCAATCTTACAAAATATTTATACACAAAAATATTAAGCAGTACTAATCTTTTCAACATTGATGATAATAATAAATGTTTCTTGAGCAGCAAATTAGCATATTATTATGATTTCTGAAGGATCATGTGACAATGGAGACTGGAGTAATGATGCTGAAAATTCAGCTTTAACATCCCAAGAATGAATTACATTTTAAAATGTATAAAAGTCACTCAAATCTGTAATATTACTGTTTGTACTGTATTATTGACCAAATATATGCAGCCTTTGTGTATATAAGACTGCTTTTAAAACATTTATGAAAATCTTACCAACCCTAGACTTTCGAATTGTAGTGCATATTAATAGAGATGATAACATTGCAAACACCATGTTTTTCTTTAGAATATGACCACTAGATTCAAAATAACCCAGTGTTTTAATAAACATGACACTGATTGCAAGCACTAACATCTGGAAATCTGGAATCTAAAGCACAGAAACACCAAAGGAGGTATGGAGTCATATACACAAAAACCATCGTTTTAAACTTACCATATGCATTATGCACAGAACAAAAGAGGCACCAAGCAAGGCCAAAACTACACGCGCATCTGCTCATCAAATGGGCTTTATTTTGTAGTTGCCCCTCCCCCTATGCTTCTAAAACTGCCTGTACTCCTCTAGGAGGGTTTCCCATCAGGCAGTGAGACCGGCTGCAAGACACACAGTCCTGTTGAAACAGGAAGGTCTTCCCCAGACGGTTGCAACAAATTTGGAAAAACAGAGTTTGGCTTCAGCTGCATTCAGCTGCTCAAGAGTCAATCGTTTCCTCTAGCAAACCACCAGAGTCTCAGTGAGACTCCAACATCAATTCCAAAACATGAAAGCAGCCTGTGGATGCCCCGCATTTTACTGCTACAACAGACATTCAGAAAACACAACCAAAAAAAAAAGCTTGAGATGAATCGCATTTTCTTTTTACGGTAATGGCCTAAGTAAACAAGAACAGAAATGTATCAATATTTTAAAAACATTATTGATTTTTTTTTATGTTTACAAAACAATATTCAGGGCTAATTTTATTATTATTAATATTCAACAATGTTTTAGACATATTGTAAATATTTTATTATTATTATTAAAATAATAATTATTGTTATTAACTATATTAGTAACAATTATCAATTAATGTCATATATAGTAATCAACTAATTTTTATATTATGTACTTTACATATATTATAGTAGCATTACACAATATGCAATTATAATTATTATATTACAATTTTGCACAAAAAATTATATTGTTATTTACATTTAGAGATAGATTTGGAGAATACACACTTAATATCTTGAATGAATATTTAGCATTCAATAACATCAAGTACAATTTTATATAAACAGTATTGCTAAGAACTTGATCCACTAATCCACTAATTCTACAGGTGGTTCTGGCAGGCGGTAATCTCTAAATGATGGACACAATAATATCATATTTAGACCATAATTACACAACAACAAATAAAAAATGACTATACATTGTGCAGCATAATTATAGATGTGCATGGGTAGAGCTTTCATCCACAGTCTTTGGATGGATCCTTCCTGACTAGTTCTCTCTCTCTCTCTCTCTCTATCTATCTATCTATCTAGGTTGGGTGAGTCATCATGGTGCCTTATTGACTGACTAGATAACAATAGTGGCTCACTAACAATAGAGTAATAGTGAAAAAAAACAAGAAAAGTGCTACTGTGAATACTGCTAATTGTTATTACACAACCAGTTATCCGAGTAAAAATGAAAGACAACAGGAACAAAAATATACAGCAAAAGCTTCAAGTTATGGTGAACTGGCAAGTCATTCAAAGCTTCATCATGTCTGACAATTTATTAAAGGTAAATATATAGGTCTATATGAAATCTCACTCCCAGATTACAAGCACAGCTCAATGTTTCTGCAGCACCAGCTGCTCCAATAAAACACCACAGCAAATTAACCCAACAAATCTGACAGTCTTGTCATAAAAGCGAGCGATTTCTACTGTAATCCCTTCTCAGAATCTACTGTTATGAATCCAGAATCTTGTCAACAAACACAGAACTTTAAATGTACTTTTGGTTTTTGATTTGTGCACGTTTTGAATATCAACTGCTAAAGCTAACTGAATCCTAGCAGGATTTCATTCATTCATTCATTTATAGCAGTCATAACACATTTTTTCAAACGCAAGCTGCATTTTTAAAATCAACAAAGCCTTAATATTTAATTTTAAAATATATCAAATAAATGTATTTTCTATTAAAAAAAATTATATAAGAGTTATTCCAAATTTTGTTTTTGTTTTTTAGAAACAAGTATGAGCATTATAAATGTTTACAATATTTGAATATATTACTAATCTCAGTATGACTTAAATCATTTCATGTATGCTTTAACAAACCTTTATATTCAGAGATAATTAACAGTAAACAGAAACTAATTTTATATTCACCTTAGTAAATGAAAATTATATTGAGCTGCAGGTAAACCAGTTTTTAACATTAGCTATGAATTATTGGATGCCAGCATTATTCTATACAAGAGTGTATTGTTTGCTCTTTATTTGACAGATTCTCAAAGGCTTGCAATAATTCGATATTGTGGATCTCATTAATAAAACTATTCTGATGTCTGGACTCTGGTAAGTTCAGCAAGAAGAGATCATTTTTTTTAACTGTGATTGATAGTTAATCATGTTTACTATCTAATCTAGATGGCTATGATATTGTTTACTGAGCTTAATGCTAAATAAGAGCATTGTTTATTTTCACAGGCGGCTAAAGAGACTGCTTAAAATGACTATTGTTTATACTCTAATGGCTATTAAGTTTGTTCGAATATAAGAGTATTGTTCATTCTGATTTCAAGTCAATATGGATTGTTCGGAATGATTTTGTGTACTCTGACAGATGCTGGAAACGGTTTTACTCTAAAAGCACAACATTGTTTACTCTGATGGAAGGTGAATGAGGTTTACTCTGAGAGGACAGTATTGTTTACTCTGGTCTACGGAGCTGCAGGCCTGTATGACTCTTATCTCCGGGCTTCAGGTTCAGCTGCACGCTTGCATCTCCAGATGAACCCCCTGGACCGTCTCAGTCCGTTTAAACGGCCCGTTTTGGCCTTTCGTTCGCGAACCATCCGAACCGCGGATTCGCCTGCGGGCCCGCACCAAGCTAACGCGTATGCTAACGCGGAGCGAGGGCTGCACAACACCGATAACCTTTCGGAAAGTCCGAAGCAGTCCCACCCCGAGAACGGGCTTCTGTGCCTCCCCGCTCGGAACCAGCGAAATGGGCCCGGCGCATTTACCTGAGGCTCTGTTGTTGAAAGGTGAAGGTGGAGGGGTTCGGGCTCGCTGTGTCCCTCTCACAACAATAATCCGGGTCGCACCGCTTCCTCTCACTGCGAACATGAAGACGGACTGGAGGCGGTCATTCCTCTCGTAGGCGCCCGCGGAAGCTCGCACTTTACTCCGGACGATGGCAGAAAAGGATTCGGTGCCGAAACGCTCCTGGGCGCTCATAAAAGAATCCACACAGATTCTCTCTCTCGTAGAACAAAATGCCGACCGGAAGCACTGCTGCAGGAATGACTCCCTCCATCGGCGCCGAACCAACCAGCAGCGACCCGCCGACTTCCGCTGCCTGCTCTCCTCCCCTTCCCTCCTTCTTCCATCCGCCGCTTCCCATCCTCTCCACTATCATCCTCCACTCTGTTTTCTTCTCTCTCCTCATTCACGCTATGGCTTTCTATTATTCGTTACATGTGTATAAATAACGTGAAGGTTTATAAGGAAAATTCACTTTTTCATTTGAGGCAAGACACTACAGCAAAACCATTGTTTTTGAGCACACTAGTCAAGTTTGGGGTTGTGTGATGTTTTGCTTTCATAATCAGACTAGCGGAAAGAAAACATCCAAAAATACACATTAAAAGTGTTTACATTTATTACATTCGATTTTTTTGAGTCTGTATATTTCGATTACAATACAATAAAGGACGTTTTCTAAAAAAAAATAATGCATTGAGCCAGACATTTCCACTTCAGTAAGCACTTACATACAGAATATTATTTTAACATATGAATTTGTTCATATATCATCCTCCTGATTTATATAAACATGTTTTATTTTATTTTATTTTATAAGTAAAAATGAACCTGGATTTAAGTACATTTCAGATTTCTATTCTGGCAGATATGCAAATTAGTGCTTTTTAATTAATGCATAATTTGCTCATTTAGACATAACTGATAACTTATAATGTAAAATGTAATGTATTAGTGCAATTATTCAACTGGGGGTGTATGGTGATATCTATTAGTAACAAATTTAACCCTATTCACTACTATCAGAAAATTGGTTGACCTAAAATAATTAATTAAATTAAGAATGTTTTTTGTATTATTAACGTGGATATTACACAAACATTTGACAATCATTTTGAACCCATGTGTTTTTGTTCATATACACACGTGGTCAGAAATTGTTGGTACCCTTGGTAAATATGATCAAAGAAGGCTGTGGAAATAAATCAGCATTGTTAATTCTTTTGATCTAATATTTAAAAAATATTTACTTTCATTGGAGCAGTGGTTCTCAAACCTGTCGTAAAGTACCCCCTGCCCTGCACATGTTGTATGTCTCCCTCATCTATCACACCTGATTCAACTCATCGGCTCATTAGTGGAGACTGCAAGACCTGAAGTGGGTGTGTCAGATATAGAGAGACATACAAAATGTGCAGTGCTGGAGGTACTTCATGGAGAGGTTTGAGAACTGTATTGAGAATAAGAATTTAAAACGGGGAAATACCATTATGAAATAAATGTTTTTCTCTAATACACATCAGACACAATTAATGGCACCCTTTTATTCAATATTTTTTAAACCTCCGTTTGCCAAAATAGTAGGAATTTTCTCCTATAATGCCTGATGAGATCAGAGACATTCCTTCAATCACTCCAGACCCTTCAGATCGGTGGTGTCAAAATCAATTCCTGGAGGGCTAGAGCACTGCAGAGTTTATATTCAACCCTAATTAAATACACCTGATCCCAACTAATCATGTCCATCAGGCTTAAAGGAACACTGCATAGTATGTGTGCTGAAGCAGGGTTGGAACAAAACTCTGCAGGGCTGCGGCCCTCTAGGAGCTGAGTTTGACACCCCTGCTTTAGATTCCCAGCTCCATGTTGGTGATTCTTCTCTTCAGTTCACCTCACTCATTTTCTACAAGGTTCAGGTCAGAGGACTGGGATAGCCATAGGAAAAGCTTGGTTTTGTGTCGTTTTTGAGGTTTGTGTTTGGATTATTGTACGGTTTGAAGATCCAAACATGTCCCATTATAAGATTTCTAACAGAGTCAGTCACCTTTAGATTTTTTATCTGTTGGTATTTGATAGAATTCATGATGCCATGTCTCTAAACAAGATGACCAGGACCTCCAGCAGAAATATAGGCCCACAACATAAAAAATACAGCAGTATATTTCATTGTACACACGGTGTACTTTTTATCCCTGTATTCACCAAACCCATCTTGAGTGTTTGCTGCTAAAAAGCTCATTTTTTACTTTCATCTGACCATAGAAGCCAGTCCCATTTGATGTTCCAGTCTGAATATGCTGGAGATTGTTTTTTGGTGAAAGCATTTTCTTTTCTTTTCTTTTCTTGAAACCCTTTTTTAAGGTTTTCTGACCTGAGACTAAATTATTTTCTGCAATTCTCCAGCTGTGGTCCTTGAAGAGTCTTTAGCCACTCAAATTCTCATTCTCACCGTTCATTAGTACGATATAGACACACGTCCTCTTCCAGGCAGTTTCGAAACATTTTATGTTGATTGGAAATTCTTAATTATTGCCCTGATGGTGGAAATGGGAATTTTCACTGCTCTATCACTTTTCTTAAAGCCACTTCACTAATTTGTGAAGCTCAATTATCTTTTGCTGCACATCAGAAATATATTATTAGTTTTTTTCTCATTGTGATGGGTGATTAATTTGGCCTTTGTTTTGCTTTTTCCTATTTTTTTGTTTTTATATTTATGTGAAACAGGAAGCCATGGCTGGATAATTTCATGTTCATAATGTACACGCTGGTGTGCTCAATTGTGAATATGAATGGGAATATACTTCAGAGATATTTTACTCATAAGAATTTCTAGGGGTAGCAATAATTGTGTCCAACATGTATTTGATTTTTTTTTTTTTCATAATGATATTTTACCCCATTTTAAATTCTTATTCTCCAAAGAAAGGTTAAATAATAGATCAAAACGATTAACAACGCAGATTTATTTCCACAGCTTTCTTTGATCATATTTACCAAGGGTACCAACGATTCTGACCAGGTGTGTAGGCTGACCAGTATACCAGCATCTGGATGCCAGTTCAACTGCGCCCTCTCACGGCACTACACAAAAAATGGACGTCATGTTAGACATAATAGGGGATGGTTGTTTCAATTCTCACACCAGTAAATATGACTTCTGTAACTTCGGTATTGGCACATACCTTAAACTCGTGACTGTTAAACATTTACACCTGGAAAAATGATGCATTGTGCACCTACTGACCTTTTGTGACAATATACCCCAACGTCAATACTGTCATACCGAATAAGACAAACTGTCAATATGGAACCTGCAACTAAACAACACGTACGTGCTTTGTGGCATAATTTCTATAGTAAAACGATTAAATAAATGTAAAAAGCTAATGCACAAAAAATGAAAAGCCATTGGCCAACAATTACGATAAATTATATGCATTTATTTTAGTATGGAGGACAGAATTATAAAAAGAAAATTCTAATATAGGAGGTTTTTGAAATAGATACAGAAAACAAGCATTTGTGTAATTGGACATTTAATTAAATTATTCTTTGTTTGACTGTAGTGCTGTTGTTGCCTGAAGAAAACCCTTGACCACTAGATGGCAGCATAAGTCCATTTAGTATGATCCACTAGGTAAGGATAGTTTTTTATGGTGTGAAGAATAAGTATAGGCCTATGTTTAAATATATAGGTATACGTTTGTCTTGGCCTTTTTAATAAATATGTTTTAATTAATTATCCCTCATTATATTCATTAGGCTAATTCTCCAATATCATAGCAGAGTTTGTTGAAAACTACTCGCCTATCATCAATAAAACCAAAATGTCCACACAATGCATCGCCACTCTCCATTTTATTCAAAACTTTATTTAACACACAACATCCGTAAGCTTTTTATTCTATAGTATTATTTTAATCACCCATTTGGCTTTTTATGGACTTGACACTAAAAAACTAAGCATTTCAAAAATGCAAACAAATATAAGATCCAGTTTCCAGCTGAGTACATAGCATGTGAGTACATACACACCTGTGTCTCTAGCATGTTTTCAAAAGATTTACCGTTCTCAAAATTACTCAGTTCTGTGTCATTCCAACCATAGGACTGTACAAATTCAGTCCATTTTCCTACAATTAATAATCAGTAGCAGCTACATATTATTTCTATTTCATTAATGTAAGCAAATGGCAATAAAAGGGTCAGTGGATGAACTATAGCAGAATAAAAAACAATATCAATCTCATAAACGCATACGTGTGTGTGTTCAGTTAGGATTAATTGTGCGGAGCTGATGAGAAAACTCTAATTGCTGCTGTAATAGCTGCTGAAACACTCAGTCTTCTCATATATAAAGATGTGTAAAGCAGCTTTCAAAGCTAAACATAATTTTCTCTTGATATTTACAGTTTGACATATTTTATACTCTTTTATATGCTCACTTTATATACAGAGCCCAACAGTTTTTAATCTTGGAATCCTGCCCATATACTCAACTTGTTCATCAGATGTATAATTTACTGACATTCAGTTCTGTGTACAGTCATGACCCGGTCCATTTGAACACTCTTAAGGTTTAAATCTTGCTGCTTGTATTATAGCGCATGTAACAAACGCTGATCACCAACATACCAATACCCTCCACATAGATTAACCTTTCAGCTAATTATTTCATAAAAAAGCAATACAAAAAATGATTATTTTTTTCAAGGCAAAACTCTCCTGCCGAATCAATTTAACAATCGGTGTGACCTGCAGACAGGAGACAAAGCACAAGAACAAAATTACAGTAAAAGTTCAAAAGAAGTTTGAAAATGAAATATAGATATACAATGGCCCATAAAATATTTTGGACACTTAGTCAACACTTCACAAATGTATTAATTTTATTGCACAGATAAATATCAAACCAAGCAGCAACTTGAGGCTTTTCTCAAAACTGACTTCACTTTTTTAGTCATTTTTGTGAATGCGTGAAGTTAATATCCATAATTATGAATATTATACCAAGTTTGACAACCAGAAAGTGTCCAATTGCTTAAATAGCATGCGTATACTATATTTCTTTAAAATAAATGCCATTTAGTTTGATATTTTCTCATTAAAAGCAATGACATTCTTATATTTGAAAGTGTATCTTAAGTGTTCATATATTTAGGGCCACTGTAAATACAAACACACACAAAATCCTTGGTTGGGGGTTAATTATGCATTCTCTACATCTTGGTCTCGCTGTCTGGCGGTTTCTCATTCTCATATTCATTCTGCTGACGGATCTTCTGATAATGTTTCTTCACTTCATTCTCCTCCAGCACTGAGCTCCCCAACTCCACATCGCTGTTCTGAAGCTCATCTTTGGACAGGAACTCTATGATTCCAGCTCCTATAGAATCTCCCAGGACGTTAGTTGTTGTGCGAAGTCGATCCCTGGAAGTGCAAAGGAAAAGTGAATAAAAGAGGAAATGAAGAATCTATTTATTGAGACAGTAAGTATCAGCGATACTTTTTAGTTGTAAAAAAGTTTCCTACTTTCTTCTCAGTTTTCATCCTAGTTTAAAAAGAGGCTCTTTTAGCTGTGTAACTTGTGGGGATCTATCTGGAATGATTAATTTGGCCAACCTAATTACGTTTCTATGTTAAAACCAATTGAATTACATGAAATTCACGGAAAAAAAATGGAGCAAGTCTTATGGGAACACATCGAAGTGTGTCACCTGGGTTGATAATGGAAAATATGGAGTCCCAAATAAGAGGAACGATAAAGTGCAAAAGCAGTCACTTTTCATTCTTGCTTTGATTATTTTGCTAAATACTTCAATAAATATATTTATGTACCATTATTTCCTTTCAAATCAAGATTCTACAAACGGTCACTCACAGGAACCAATCAACTGCAATGATGAGGGTGATGTCATCGGTTGGGAGTCCGACAGAGGTCAGCACGATCACCATTGTGACCAGACCAGCCTGAGGGATTCCGGCCGCCCCGATACTTGCAGCAGTCGCTGTGATGCTGGATTATCAAAGAGAATATAAATCACGCTTAAACTTCATTCAGTTTTCTTATCGCATTATTTATATTTCAAAAAACCCACCTAATGGTTATGATCTGCCCAAAGTTCATCTCCATGTTGTTAACTTGGGCGATAAAGATGGCTGCCAGGGCTTCATACAGCGCTGTTCCATCCATGTTTATTGTGGCTCCAACAGGCAGCACGAATCGAGTCACGCGTTTGTCGACTTTGTTATTCTCCTCAAGGCATTTAAAGGTAACTGGAAGAGTGGCTGAGCTGGGAGATTACAAAAATATGAACAAGTGAAATGAGAGTAAAACATGCCTGATTTCGGCAGCTTCACATTGTTGGACTTACCTGGAAGAGGTACCAAGAGCCGTGATGAGGGCCTGCAGCAAACCCGCGATGAAGACGAAGGGGTTCTTCCGCGTGATGACAAAGTACAATGTCGGTAGAACGATCATGCCGTGGATCATGAGGCCGATTATCACGGTAATCGTATACATGCCGAGCTGACCGCCCATTTCAGTGATGTCATCCATCTCCACGATTTTTCCAGCAATCAGAAAGAGGATACCAATAGGTGCATACCTGGGAATAGGATCTGGTGTTTAAAGATGCATTTACCTCCGTTCAGGTTTGTTATTTGTCTTATTTTAAACTAGACGACCAAACAGTGGAAGAGAAACTGGTTCAGCGTATGGTTTCCCAAAATGTCAATGAGTTACACATGCGATGAAAATGGGGTCATGAAATAGGGTCATACTAAATGAGAGCACAGGGCACATTTCGGTCCAGACAAACGGGAAATTCATCTATTTTTACAGGAAGGTTAAATTATGATGAGGTGTTTCTGTGGTGAATCATAATGAATGTCTTTTCGTAAGTTACTTACAGGACAAGCAACTAAAATGTAGTTATTCTTGATGATTTTTGTTATTCGAAACAAAACAAGTCATCCTCGTGAATGAAATTCCAATAAATAAATACCAATAAATTCTAAACAAAATATTATTTTGAAATGAAAAGGTTTAATATTTACATATACACTATCGTTCAAAAGTTTAAGGTAAGATTTTTTAAATGTTTTTGAAAGAAGATTACAGTAAACAGTAATATTAAGAAATAAAGTTACAATTTAAAAACTTTAATTGAATTTATTCCTGTGATGGTAAAGCTGAATTTTCAGCATAATTACCCCAGTTTACAGTGTCACATGACCCTTAAGGAATTATTATTATATGTTGACTGGCTGCTCAATAAATATTTCTTATTATTATCAATGTTGAAAACATTGTTCTTCTTAATATTTTTGAGGAACCCATGATACATTATAGGAAAATATATTTCAATATAATATTTTTCATTTTGTGTGTTAAAGAGTTGAAATAGCCGAATTAAGAGCTAAATCGGTTTAGGAAACACTTGATACGCTCACTCTAAATGTTTATTGTAAACTCATTTGTTTAAAATAAGGAACTGATATTGGAAAACCCACCTTAGGCTACATCAACACAGTTTTTAATCTAGATTACTTTTTAACACTGTGTGTCTGGAATCACTCACCACATAATAATAGCAACAAGTCGCATGATGGCCTCGTTGAGGGAGTCGAAGAAGTCTCTGAGAGCTTGTCCCTGTTCCTTCATATTCCCAATGATCAAGCCGAAGCACAGGGAAAACACCACCAGCCCGAGGGCATTAACCCCGTTGGTGGTTCCCGAGAGAGGGATCACTTCCTCTTGGGCAATCTCCTGGGTGACGTTAGTTAGGTTGAATATCGAATCGTTCACGATCACCTTCACGTAAACGATCCTCTTGCCATATTGGGTCTTGAACTACAGGAGGAAGAAGAGAAGAAGTTTTCAAAATGAGCAAGAATCTGATCAATTCTGATGTAGGGATTAGAATTTCTAGAAACGTTCTACAGAAAGACTTTTCAATATTTGTGGAATATGTTTTTTTTTAGATCTGGTTGACTATAGGGTGTCCCTGTGGAGTGTGTCCGGACAGACGTTGAGACACTTTCAGGCTCTTCAGTGTCATTATCTTGCCATTTCTGTCCCATTATATCCAACTGTGGCACCATTACAGCTCTGCCAAAGCTCTCAGCCGGTCCAAACACAGCGGTGGGTCGAGCTCAAGCTAAATGGAGAAAGTCTATTCCTAACACGCCAAGTTAACTAGCTTGGGCCAGCAGGAGGAGAAATCAAACGTTGTCAAGACTTGTGAGCAACATTGGTGCAATTATAAATTCAAGGCCTCCCAAAAAGACATTTTGGATCCAAGTGTGATAAATGTTAAGTTTTTGTCCTTTGAGATGTCAACAATTTTAATAAAATCTACTGATAAATTGACTTTCTGCTGAACTGGGAGACATATTACAATTTCACCCCAAACTACTCTTGAACTTCATAACCCTCAAAATATTATATATCTATGACATATATATCTATATATCTATATATTATGTATCTATGACCGCTTATTCTACGGCCATGCACATAGATTCTAATCTATAAGAGTCTTTATTCCATTTTTTTTTTACAATTAATAATTGGCAATTAAGTGGTTAGTAATTAAGGAATTACTTTAAATAACCCAATAAAACATTTTTTTTTTTACTTCTGCTATGGTGCACCTCACATTTTTTTACATTTTCACCCTCAAAAAAAAAAAATGTAATTCACATCTGTTGGTGAGTACATTTACTTTTAAAGCATTTTTGTCACAATTTAGAGTTACATGAAAATAATACATTATATACATTATTACCATTTTATATACAATTAATTAAATTAGTTTTTTCCCTCTCTTTATTTTATCTTATTTTTTTGCAAATAAATAACATTATGTTACAGTGAAATACCTTTTTGAATACCTTTTTAGTATTCATTAAATTAAATAAAAAATATAATTTTGAATAATAGGATCATGTGAAAAACATTCTCACCTGTTGAGTGCAGGCCTGAACCAGATTAGGAGGAAACATGTTTCTGCAAAAGAGTGTATAGAATGAATAAAGTCACTGGTTCATATCAGTATTTTGGAGAAGCCGATGGATTACCTGATGAGGTCGAGGAAGGCATCGGCTGGGCTGACCTGCTCGATCTTCTGCTGTTTAGTGAATTCATCCTTTGAGCCTTTGCCCGGGTGGATAATCAGAACTATAATGATTCCGATAAACACTGCGATGAAAGTGGTGGTCATATAGTACATGACTGCACGCATGCCCATCTTTCCAGAAGCGTGACTGTCCAATGCTGCCATGCCTAGACAGAATGAAATTGAATTTAGCATTTCTTTCTATGAGAATTAACCAAAATCACATTTGAATAAATACATGTCTTGTACCAAGATTTTAATACAAAAATCTCACCAGATTCATGACTTAATTTTCACTTAGCTGAAAAGTACTATATCGCTTGACTTTAAAAGTCTCTTAGGATTAATTGCAATCATTGTGGAATTCAAAGGAGCAAAAAGACTTTGACTTGCCAAAACAAATTAAGGTTTGAATTTTGAACAAGCATCCCTGATCCCCAGAGCAGAAAGAGAAAGCAGCCATTGTTTGGTCCTCTTGTCCTCCTGGGGGCCCAAACTTCAGTATCTTTTAAAGTTCAGCCTCTCACTTCACAATTTCCCCTGTTCATACTCGATCTCTCTCAGCCATACTCTCTCACTCTCTTGATCTGCATTCGTTCATCTCTCTCACTCTCGGACAGGCCTGGGAAATTCCTCCACCTGCCCGTGTTTCAGCGGTCATGCCACCCTCTCTATGTCTCCACAGCAACAGCAAACAGTCTCCCAATGCACTTGTATCAAACTAAAGAAATGACTCATGTTGTGCAGCTACAAAGAAGTGAATAAACAAAACAGCCCTCTCACACACAAGTGTGCCACAATTATAGACTAAATTGCCCAACAAATAATACAAAATATATATTTTATTTAATAATAACAACATCTGAATAATGATGATAATAATAATAAGTATTATTATTATTACTAACCAATCCTATTTTGTATAGTTTATTTAAATAAGTCTGAAGGAAGTTTTCTCATTCTTCTATTTGAATGAAGTGAAGCAGCAGAGGTGGGAGGGGCTGAACTCGTCTTTACAACCTCTGCCTCATTCTCTCATTCTCAATGCCACTTTTAATAGAAGCACAAAGAGGTCACCCAGCGCAAAACGGTGCCCAGTAATGCTATGCTTCACAGAGAAACAGCTGTAACACGTTTCCTTGAAAGTTGCTACTGATTTTGATGGTTTGATAAGATCCAAACAAAAAAGCATGGAGACGTCATTGCTGTTCAATCAACTTCATTTTAAGTCTTTTTTGTCACTAATTGTCTTACTCCTATACAGTGACTTTAATTCTGAGGCCCTTTAATTCTTGAGTTGCTTTGTGTTGGCATTAATTAACCACTAATTTCCTTCCATGTTTCGTTTCCATGCTTCTTTTCATCCATTTTCTCTTTCACATCCTATAGAATTATTTCAAAAGTCCAGCCACTCCCTCAATTTCGAATTCACATCATTCTCACGTTCTCATTCTATTAATGACTTGGTACTACTATGTCCTCATGGACAACATTTTTATAGGTGGATCCCATCAGCCCAGACTCAATGAGCAGCTAGACTATTGAGGATCTCATTGGACCCTCTTAATTATATGTCCTGGGACAATGCCCTGGTTGCTCCACCCCTTTTTCCTCTATACTTATACATACACTATTCATCTATACTATACATTAAGCGTTTAGATTTCTGGTTAAGACTTAAGTTCCCAGTTGTTGCTGTAGATCGCTGTAACAGTTGATTTAAAATCTGCAGTCAAACTGTTGCATGCTACATTTCTGGCTAATAAAATATCAAAACAATAAAATATCATACCTGTAATCAAACTTGAGACTAGAAGGGGAAGCACTAGCATCTGCAGCATACGCATCAATAGCTCACCAGGAAAGGAGAAATACTTCACTTCCCTGTATGACATTTTATATGACCTCAGACCAAAACCCAGTATGATACCTGAAAAAAAGAAAAAGCATTTCAGATACACAGATCTGTTGAAAATTATTTTCTGTCATAAATCAAAAGGCATCCACTGTCAGAAGGTTTTTTAGCTTTACAGTGAACTGGTGTTAGGTTGTTAGGTAGATTTGTGTCCTTGATCAAGACACTAACTTAGCCTTAGATGACTTCTTTAGATGGTTAGAGCAAACTTACATACTTGAAAACTTCCTGAATGGATTGAATTTTGCTAAACCGAATGCACTGACCAAAGACCACAGCTCCAACGGTGAAGAGCACAAAAGCATTTCTTCTCAGAAAGGACTTCACGTCATCTTTAGTGATGTCCTCCACTGTCTTCCTCGCCTTTAGGGAACGCAGGCGAATCCTATCTCGGATCTGCTGCACACAATTGCGCGGCCGTGGCTTCTCCCCAGTGCTTTTGGTCATGCTGGCGGTGTCACTCAACACACTCGGATCAAACTAGCTGGGCTGAACCGGTGACCCAAAAGAGACCCTGCACACAAGAAGAAGAAGAAATGAGACAACCCCTATCTAGCACACACACTGATCTAAAGCCCTCATTATTTGAGTTAAAATGGGAAAGACAGCAAATTGTAATTAATTGTAAATAATTTATAAGCATACATAATTATAAGCATATTTTTTAATATATGATATATGCAAGTCAATTCCATGTAAATGGCAGTTTTTTTATTACTGAAATAAAACACTGTATATATTTGTAATTGGAACTATATAACATGCAATTAAATTACTGAAATGAAAAATGTTACAAATATTTGAAATTATATATGAAATTAAATTATGTAAAAATTATTATTACTGAAAACTAAAAATATTAATCTGTTCATAAACGTTTTAAATATATATGATATGCAATTATATTATGCAAATGAAAGCCTTTTACTTTTTGTTACTATACATATAAAATTACATTTTATTGGCAATTAAATGATATAATATATGCAATTAAATTTCATGTAAATTTAAGTTTTTTATTCTACAAATGAAAAATAAAAATGAATTCATAAGACCTACAGTTATTTGATCTTGTACCTTGTTGCTGAGGTTCAACAATTCAGTGTGAACCACATACATCTCTGTGTATTTAAATTCTACAGAATGAAAATACTGTTAATTATAAATTACATCTAATTTTCAGGTAAATTGTACTCTGCCAAAAAACAAACAAACAAAACATAACACAAATGCTCCATAGCTACACGTATCTGAGAGAAGAAGTGCTGCTTACCTGCTTCCAGTGAGCTCTTGTGCTGAGAGATGCCCTGAGTGATCAGAGTTAGCCAGTCTGTGCTGGGAATTTAATAACCTTGAACCAGTAAGAAGCTCCTGATGCTCAGGATCCCAGAAGGGGAGGAGCTTGCTAACTAGGATGCTCAAGACACTTCAAAGGGGGGGCCCCAGGGCCAGTGGTGGTACAGTACGTGATGGAATGGTAGAAGCGTTCTTGCTCGATTCTAACTTTAAAATAAATTAAACTGTTAGAATATACCAATTAATAATAATAATAACAACAAAAGTTCAGTTTCAAAGGTTAATTAACGTCACTCCGATGCTAATTTTGTAGAAAAGCGGTCAACTTTCCAAGCTTTCTTTGAGAGCACATGTGAGGTGAAGCCCAGTCGTGTTTCTGTGACATCCAACACTAAGCGTTCAGAACTCACATCGTGTTTGACATTTGATCCTGAGACGGGTTCAATGGTTGAGAACGAACTCGTTCTGGGACTTCGAGGGCGAGGAATAACGCTCTCCGCAGGTCTTTGGACTATTCAGATGACACTCGTGATGGGACAGACTTCCTGTGGGGTGAACGCTGTTTCACACACTCACCTCTCCCACAGGCCCCTCAAACAGACCTTCCCTCATTCAATCAGTGTGTGAACCGTTCCCGAACTTCCCGTCCCAGGAGGTGACGTCACCGCCGTGTCATTTACATTTGGAGTGATTTAAACCAATTAAAGCTTTTATTCCTCGCGCGCACATCAAGTGACCAAGTATTTTGGACATATTTTATTCTATTGGATATCACAATGGAGCAAATATAACAACAGGATCAAAAAATATATATAAGATAAAAACATTCATATTTTAGACAATTTCAAAACATTTGAAATATTTTATTATTATTATTATTATTTATCTTATATAAAATTGTTCAATGTTTTTGAATGCTCACCAGGGCTGCATTTATTTAATCAAAAATACAGTAAACACAGTAATTTTGTGAAACATAATTTGATTTAAAAACAACTGTTATCTATTTTAATATATTTTAAAATACTCCTGTGATGCCAAAGTGAATTTTCAGCATAATTACATAATTACATAAGAACATTGTGCTTAATATTTTTGTGGAAACCGTAAAAGTGAATTTATTTGAAACATAAATATTTTGCAACAATATACATGTTAAATTATTTTAATGCATCTTCGATGAATATAAGCATTAATTTCTATATAAAGTAAATATTTGTATAGTTGTTTTCGCAATGTTTGTTATGTTGTGTATGTGAGCGGGTCTGGAATGTTGAATTGACCAATCAGCATCCCGGCCTGAAACGATCCATTTTCTGAAGTCATTGTTTTTGATTGCTCGTTGACCCAGAGGCATATGAAGGTTTCACATGTATCTCCTGGCCTGAGTTTATGTGAATGCGGTTCTGATGTAGGACCAGTAACCCCCCTCTTCCTCTTCCTAATCACCCACCCGTTCCTCTCTCTTCCCGGCAGACAAAAGAGATGAAGCACAAAAGACGCTTTCAGCCTTTCTGCTTACAGTTGTCGGGGAGAGCATTTGAAGTCTGGTGTTTTGGGGTAGCAGGGCAGTTGTGTGAGTGCACTGGGTTCCCAGAACTTGTTGAGTCTGAGAGTTTGGATGGAGTAGAAGAGAGCAGCAGCTCAGAAAGTATCGGGTTTACAGCTGAACTCACTCAAAACATCTGACAGCACTCGTTTCATGCACACTTTCTTCTGATGCTCAACCATCAACTTTAAAGAGCCAGTGAAAAACTATAACAGCATCTTTCATTTATAAATTATTATTATAAATATGTATAAAGAAGATTTTATGAAAACGTTCAGAAAATGTAAGTGTGTGCATATCTTTGAATCTAAAATTCTAATAAAGATATAAAAACACACATATGAAATTTGGGCATTTTGCAAAGGCTTTTATGTTGAGCAACAAGTTATATTTTATCAAGATATATTCTTTTTTTTTTGCATGATACCTTGTTCTCTTGACAAACTAGATTAACTAAATAATACTTATAAATAATATTTATTACACATTTATTTCAGACATTTTAACTATGAATTTAATTAACACAATTCTGCATCTCTGCACTTTGTTTCCAAAATGTTTTAATATAATATTGGATACAAATATTTGATTTAATAATTGGTGATTTAATTTAATTTAACTAATAAATTAACAACATTTATTTCTTGGAGATGCTGCATCTCTACACTTTGTTCCATAATTCCAAAAGTAATTTATTAATTAATATTTTGTTTAATGAAATAACATATTTATGTATTTAAATAAAACACTTTTATTTACAAATTTTATTTAAATAAATACAAATATGCTATTCCATAAATGTTATTTTAATTAATTTATATATGTATTTATATTTGCCTTTAATGCATTTTAATACAAATATTTTATTTTAGAAATGTTATTGTAATTTATTTTATTGAATAAAAACAATTGACTCTACAATTTGTTCTAAAAGCTCTTAAAAATATTAATTTTTTAAATAAACAAAATATTTTTTCAGGATCTAATCAAACCCCAAACTTTATTACCTGGTGAGCTACAAGAAATGATGATAGAAACTATTGATAATCAGTAAGAGCTAGTATCGTTTCTATATGCATCTGAAAGTCTATGGTATAGATGTGTGAGACCTACTGTGTCTTTACTCAGAAGAAAAACATCTCAGTTTGTTCTCCATTCAGCCACATAACTGTCTAGGAGAAAGAAAGAAAATCTATAAATGTTTTCTTTTTAAATGTGTTTTTAAACACCATTTTATTTCCCATTAGACAAAATCAATTGTTTATAATCTATCGCCGGCATAAGATGAAAGTGTCAGGATGACAGAAAGAAGGGTGTGTTGAGGGGCTTTTAGAGTAAACTCAGTGTGTCTTCCGGCATCAATGGCTTATCACCCAGCAACATATAAACCATTAGCAGAGATTCTGCTCGTTCACCATGCATTCAGCAGGTCCACAGGGATGCCGCTTTGTGCCCTCACAAAAACACCAGATAATCCAAATGAAAGCAGGAAGAGAACAATCCATATATGTCACTGTGTCTTTATTTATGAGAGTTTTATGCAAAATACTTGCTCAAAGTGTTTACAGTTTTACATTAATTGATTGCCTTTTAATTTGGATTTTGGATTAATTTTGGAAAAAAATTGTTTGCATTATACTTTCTGTCTTGAAAACAAAATGAATTCAATATATTTTCTGTACTTTATTATTTATTTATTTAAATATAATTTAATATTAATACATTTAAGACATTTTATTTTATAATGGTATGAATTTTATTTCTAAACTTAATTAAATAAAAAAATATTTTATCTAGTATACAAGGGCAATATCTGAATATACACTGATCCAAAACAATTAATCATCTTTAGCATAATATTTTATTTCCAGAGAACAAACTAGATTAAAATGAATGTTTGCTATGTTATATTTTTTGTTCTTTAAATTAAATTTGCTAATAATATTAATTAATATTATTAATTTTAACACATTTGACTAAATATTTTAAAATAAATGTAATTAAAGTTATTTAATTTTATAATAGTTATATAATTTTAATGAAATTATAAAAAATACACATTTTGATAATCAATAATGTATCCTCCTGAGAACAAACTAGATTAACTCAAAATGAACTACATTTTAATGTATTTAAATATGTTGTTTATTGCTAATTTATTTGAATACATTCTAATTAACTTATTTTTTATGTTATTTTTGTACCAAAAATTAATAATTTAACTAAACTTTACACTCTTGAAATCAAACTAGATTAACTAAATATAAATAGCCTACATTTCATTATCCTACACTACATTACATTGTATTTTGTATGTATGTGTTTATTTATTTACACATTTTAAGACCAATATTTGATCTCATAAATGTTTTTTTTAATGCTATTTCTAAATTGAATGAAATTAACACTTTTTTTCTTGGAGCTCCTGTGGTTTATTCAAAGAGGGCTAAAGGGAGTCTCCACACCTGTAATTCTGGTGAACTTGAGTGGACATTTCCCTCTTCACATGACCTCCCGATGACCTCACTGTGACCATGAGCAATCACTCCCCCATAACCATACTCACACGACCATGATGTTCAAAGAAAGAAAATCACTCTGAAAGCATGGAGTTGCCTGTTTCTCAAGGCCGTTTGGCGGAACAGAATCAAAAGGAAACAAAAGACACTTCCGAGTTCACACACTTGGGAGTGGTTCATCGTATATAGAGCAGCCAGTCACAAAAGAAACCAAAGACGTTAACGGCACTAATATGAAGCTGATCCACCTTCATGAAGTCAAATTTGCTTAAAAAGAATCTTAAGTGATGATTTTTATATTATCTTAGCAAACAGGAAACGTTCATAGACTATTACTCTGACAAGGGTCTTCATTCTTTCGTTAATATTAATACAATGTTTGTTCAGAGTTAAAACATAAATCTTTATGAACGTATTCAATTTCACTTTTAAATGCTACTTTTCAGAACGTTCAGAAAATATTCAAAAGTAAAATTTTGACTTTGTTGTTGTTGTTGTTGTTAAAAACAGGCTAAAGTTAAGTTACAGTAGCCTACCTGTTGAAGGTTTAATACTAAATTAGCCAATATAGAAGCGCGTTTCTTCCACATAATAAAAATAAAAACGGTTTTTATCTCAAGGTTTACGAATTTTTATCTCATAATTCTGAGTTTATATCTCACTATTCGGACTTTGTTTCTCCCAACTCAGAACGACTTTCTTTCCTCGCCAATCCGAGTTTACATCAAATAAAAATTGAAAAGTTCGATTTTAGATATGGGTTTACAGCTCACTTTTCCGGCTATGAATAAAAGAAAAATATTAACAGTTCCGATTTTTTTCCTCAGAATTGCGAATTTATACAAAGTCCGGCTTATAGCCTACCTCACATTTCTAACCTTTTCCCCCACATAATTCTGGAACAGTGGGATATAAACTCAGAATTGTGAGATAAAAAGTCAAAAGTTTCATTATGTGGCGGGAACAGCTTCCATAATAACAAGGCAGCAACTGAACAGGCCTAGGCTACTTCTGGATTTATGTAAGTTAGCCTCCTTAATGAAACATTTCATTATTATCTTCGATAGAAAAGACCGTGACGCATAAAGACGGAAGAAAATAACCCATACATTTACATTTAATCGTCAAGCCTGAGTATTTCACCAAAACAAGTGGGCTTTTTGAAGGGGCCAAATTCAGAGGGTTCTCATTATATCTGTTCCCCTCCCATCACCCTCATGCTCTATTCTCCATCCCTAACACTCGTTCTTCTATACAACCTCAAAAGTTTGAATATGTGAGGACTGTTAACATGCAGAGAGGAGCAGCATTAGTATTCCGCTCAGGCAGCATCGGCGGTAATGAGATCCGAACGAGTACATCCTCTTTCACAGCAGGTCTCATAATAAAAGTTATGTTAACAAAAACTCTTCGTCTGATCAAAATGTCGATTCTGAGCGAAAGATCCGAGAAATGTGACAAAGAAAGAAATGTTGCGTTTCTAATCTCGGTGTCGCCATGGTGATGCCACTTGCTTAAGATACAATGTGGGATCAGATGATTAAAGTTAAGGAGAGAGAGACACAGGACGGTTTAGAGGAAGTTTACAACTAACAGGAATCCCCAGGGACTTTTGAAGTGAATGCCAGAAACTCAGAAAGAATCAAATATGAACTGACTGAAGAGGAGAGGAACGCAGGGCGAGGACGAGACTTCTCTCGCTGCATAACCCAGCCTGAACTAGCTTGCTGGTCTTAGAGGATTTAAGCTGGTTTCCCAGCCTGACCTGCTGAAAAGTGATCAAAACCGCTATCAAACCAACCACAGACCAGCCCGACCAGGCTTATTACTGTAAAACCACAGTAAATAAATAACCTCGCAAAAATAAGTTTGGGCAATTCAAATTCAATATTCATGTATTTACAGCACACATAAACCTTTCAGAAGCAGATGTAAAACCAGACACGTTTTAAACACCAGACAGACAGATGTCCAATCCTATCACAAATTGGTCGCCACCATGTGGTCACAGTGAGAACTGCAGTGTCAGATATACTGTACGGTTCACCCACCTCGAGTTCAGTGTTCTCCTCTCTTATCTGCAAGAAACACATCACAGGTGAAAATATAACACCTTAACCAAATGGAATCACATTTCCAAAACAATTTTTCCTAAATATTCATGTCAAAAGTGCATCAGTCAGAAAACGTAAAAGCCGACAACCAAAAATAATCTTTGCACATAAAAGCATTACACCATCATTATACAGGTTTCATTTAATTTTTATTATGACAAATGTACAAGATAGTAAATCATATGAAAGAAATTACAATACAGTTAACAAAAACATCCAAAAGAGGAACAGACGAACACAAAGGACATTTCTAAAAGCTAAAACCAGGCATCTGTCCATCTGCGGTCAAGCCAAATCTCTTCAAACACTGGTGTCAGCATCCCTCATGACATTTCATCAAATTAAACTGATTTTTATGAGAAATACAAATATATACTGTGTCAATATAGGCTGGGCCTTGATTTCAAATGGATGTCTGTACCTTTGATTTTTAAATGACACAAGAATTGAACACCAGCCCAATACTGTTAATAGACCACCTCGACGGAAATGCATTGCGGTCTAGTACCTTAATGATGCTCTTGGTCTTAGCATTTTTAAAACTATATTTGTACAAAATCAGGGAGGTTTTATTCTCAAAATCTGATGCCCTAATGCCGCAAGAGCAAATAACATCAGACTAGAATATATGTGCATGCCAAGCATAAACATTAATGTACAAGACATTTTTACACCGCTTTTGTCGATCAGTCTGACATCGAAACAATTAAACTGTCTGTAGGGCTTTATCTCAAATGCTTTTTCCTCCGAGAACAGACCATTCTTGGAAATGTTTTAGCAATCAGTGGAAGTAGGACATAGACTGAAAACCCTCAAAGAAGACAAGACCAAAATAAAGGCATGAAAATGAGAGACTTTGGAGTAGTACAAATGTACCTACAAAACAAATTATAAACAGCTGCAATCATAAAAGGACTGCTATGTATACTTTAAATGATTTAAAAATGCTTCTAATATGTTACAGCAGAAAACTACAGATATACACACCAGGATAATGCAAGATCATACAATGTTTCTCAGACGTGTTCTTACATCTCAGAGGGGCGTCTCGCGGAAAGGTCGGAAATCATTCGAATGTCACCAGCAACATGCATTTCGGTCTTTAAAAACAGACAAAACCAGCAGATGATGAATCTCGTCCTGCATGTCTTGTAAGAAAAATGCATTGCTTTGTAACTGATGAAGAACAAACAAATCATACACATCATTATTATGCTTACAAAACTAAAGGAAAACGTTACAATGATTATATTCATATATTTATATAAAGAAAATGAATATAGTGCACTGAAACACAGACATAAAGCAGGACATGATGGGCAAAGAAGAATCGCTTTGATGGAATATCTGCACTAAAATGAGATGAACAGCACTAAACTTCAAGGAATCCCTCCGAGAAACAAACTGCGCATCGATGTGGGTGAGTCCTCGTTATTTTATCATCCTCGATTGGAAGGTTTGGCATTTGATGCATTGAAAAGCTGCCAGAGTAAATAGTGTTTGAATTCAAATCAAAATGTGGTGCTAAAAGAGTTCAAAGCAACAGAATTGGATGCAATGTTAGTATGTTGGCATAAGTAAATGAGCAATTTTTCACCATTAAACATCATTCAGGAATCTTTTGCTCTAATTTTGTGAGCAGCTGTATGACCAAGCGATAATTTCAGGTACAAATCCTATAATAAATAGTATAACAAAAAGCTTATAATGACATCACTTAATAAAAACATTGATTTTTTCCCCGACCAAATGACACTATGAGACCAATCGGTAGAAATTCAACTTCCACTCCAATTAGATTATAAAAGACGAATGTTAAAAATGGCCTCGGAGTGGAAACGAACGCTAACGATATTTAGCGTTGTGTGGAACCTCACTGAAACGAAGGCTCCGCCCCTTCTGCACAGACTCCACCCACTTCCGGTTCTCTCTGAAATGTGCAACTGACATCAAAACGCAGGTAAACTCGACAAATGTCTCTATGTCAGATGTGTGAGCGTGAGCATGGCTGTGTGATTAGTGTAAAAAGAGGTTTTAGAGGTTGTTTCCAGAGAGGGTTTGTTTGAGAGCGATCGCTCTTATCGAACAAAAACAATACTTTAGAAGGAATATCTCGGGGAGTCTCTTAGAAGGGTTGCGGTCTCCTTCCATTGATACTTTTGCTCAGTAAAATATTTACAGCTATTATTCATGTGCCACCTGTTCTGTTCTGCTAGCATGTTTAACAGGGACTGTTGGCGTGATCCGTGGTGAAAACAGGATGAGGGTCAGAAAAAAGGGGAAAAATGTAAAGAAAAAAAAAGAATACCAAGTTATAACTGTTCACTGTTGCATACATAGTCTACGAGGTCTGTGACGCCCAAAAGGTCGTCTTCATCTTCATCCGGCGCAGCAATCTCCATGCCATTCGGTGCTATGGATACTGCTGATGGGGCATTGCCGTTTTTAGCCGTCACTCCCACCCCGGGTCGCGGCATGATACCCTCCAAACCCTTCATTGGGCTCTGTCCGTTAGTTGGAGGAAGCTCCACCAAGTTGTAGTCCAGTGGACTTGGTCCTTTGCCAACAGTCTCCTCTGTCTCTTTCTCCGACGGGCTCTTCTTCACCTCCTCTTCACTCTCGCTGTCGTCAGAGTCGATGCGGTTTACACGCTTCCGGATGGGCCGCTCCTCTTCCTCGGATTCGTCTGAATCATCATCATCATCATCATCCTCCTCCGACTCCCTCCGGCGTTTAAGGGACAAGCGTCTTCGACGTTTCCTGGATTCTTCCTCAGATGAGTCTGCTCTTATCTTCTTGGGCTTCCGGCTTTCTTCTTCAGATTCGGCTGACTGGAGACTAACTGGAGGAGCAGAAGACAATAACATCACTTATGTTATGCATCAAACTCACATTTAAAACAGCAGGTCATAGATTAACATGTTAATATAAATAAAAATATCCATCTTCAATTTTAATGTATTAAATATAATTTATTCCTTTGATAGTAAAGCTGAATTTTCATCAGCATTACTCCAGTCTTCAGTGTCACATGATCCTTCAGAAATTCAATATGCTGATTCGCTACTCAAGAAGCATTCTTTATTATCAATTTTAAAAACACCGAACACGTTTTTTTTTAAACGCAAGGTGCAATGCACTGCCTTTTTTGGTGACTATTAAAAAAAGAGCAGTGCGCTGCGGTGTTTTCTTTATGTTGCTAGGCAACCTCCAAATCAGCTTTCCTGTCAGTTTAATCAAAGGATTATAGCGTGAGCGCTCTAAAAATCTTAAGTTTATTTGCTGTTACATAAATTGTCATTTATGTAGAACATAACCTTAGACCTTAGAACATAACCTTAGACAAGAACCTTAAAAAATACAGCTCCGGGTAAAACCCGCGACAGACACCACATGTTTCTCATCCATTATTGTAGTCTCCAGACTTTCTAAGCAACGGTAAACTTTCGTTACCAAAACGGAAGGCCCACCTCTTGGAAAAAAACGTGCTCATGTGGGGTGCTTTTCCGTTCACAGTTACTTTTTTTCACTCCTGCAATAACGCAAGTATTCAGATCTAACTCCTCCCACCTTATATATACCTAAACCTACCCATCTCCACCACCTGACCCCCCCCCATCTCCACCCCTAGATGTGGATCCAACCACGCCCTCTGAATCTCGTGGGCTGCAGCGAGCCCTACTTGCAGCAGGTGGTGAAAACACGAGGAGCCCGGAGCGCATAAACAACGCGCAGAACGCTCACTGCCAACAGAAAACAATTCAATATAGGCGCCTCTCACTGCAAAAGAACACGTTCGGTGTTATCGGGGGGGATTTCAATTTGATGAATAGAAAGTTAAAAAGGAAAAAATGACCTTAAGTAGACATCTATTGTAAAATAATCTTTACGCTCACTTTTGATTAATTGAATGCATCCTTGCTGAATAAAAGTAATAATTTCTTTAAAACAAACAAAAACTAAATTCTGATTCCAAACTTTTGAATGGTAAAGTATATAATGTACATATTAGTCATCCATGTTTCTATATATAGCTACCATCTATTAAAAAACCTCTATCGGTCAGAAGGCAAAATTGTATAATAATTGAGCCTTGTGCTGTGAAAATGCATTGGTGTAAACGGCACTGACCTTCGCTGTTGGAGCTGGAAAGACGTCTGCGTTTCTTCTTTTTGTCTTTGTTGGTGCTGGCCTGTGAGCCGTCAGAATCTGAGGTTTCACAGTAATTCACCTCTTGCTTTCGACTCCGATAGGACCGCCGACAGCGGATGTCCAGATCACTAGCACTGAATTCACTAGAGCCTTCTGTCGCTGCATGCGACCCCCAAACAAAAACAAGACAAACAAACGGAAATATATCAGTGAGTGAACAAACAGTAAACCGTACAAATGGTCTTTTTCAACAAAAGGTTTTTGACCTTCAGAAAACATTATTTCTCCATCTCAGCCATTAACATTGAGATATTATATCAGCTTTAACTTTTTTAGTCTGAAGACTCTTAATTTGTCATTTTTTTATATATTTTTAAGCAATTATTAAAAATACAAAAATAAACAACATAAAAGAATAATACAATTTCTACAATACAAAAATCTCAGAATAGATAACAGGGTTGTTTTTTAGTATAATTTTTTTATATTCAAATGTATTTTTTTAATGCCTCACCCATATCCTCTTCCTCCTCTTCATCAGTTTCCAGCTCCTCCTCATCAGAGTATTCTCTCGGTCTGCGTCTTCTGCGTGGCGGCTGTCTTCTCCGCGGGCGGACAACATCGCTCCCGAAGTCACTGTCCTCATAGGACGGGACTTCTTCGCTCTCCGCATCATTATCAGAGGCCACAATCTCCCCATCCTCTGAACTGCTGACCAATCAGAGCAGAGTAAGTGTTATTTCATTGACAAGACTCTGATTCTCTTGAATTAAAAGCAGTTTAACATTACCTGTCGCTGAGACGGAACTCGTCTTCACTCTCTTCCTCGTCCACGGTGCTGTCGCTGTCTAGATCGTTGAGACGCCGCCGCTTCTTCTTCTGAGGTGAACTGGTTCGCCGCGGCCGCCCGTTCTCCTTTCCATCCTCCTGTAGGATGGTGGACATGTCCTTCTCTCTGTGGCCTGTGATGTTCGCCATGTCCTTCCCCCGGCCTGCTCCTGTGTATTGACATCATTGATCAGTCTAAACTTCCATATCCAAGCTCAAATATCAACACTAGTGTGATGTATGAAAATGCTCCTCTACCTCCACCTTCTGCCTCTTTAATGTCTTCCTCGATTGCCTCTTCTATCGCTTCATCAAACTCGTCAAATCTGACAATCGTAACAATAAACAGTGAATAACAACTATGTATAAACAGCATTAGATAATAATGAGTAAGTAGACTGACATACCTGTAGCTTATATATTTCTTTGCCCTGGTTGATCTCCGTCCCCAACCTTTGCTCTTCTTCACATCTTTCTTCTCTTTCACCACCACCTCCTTTTCTTCCTCCACTTCCACCTTCAAAAAACATATATGTATAATTACAGAGTTACACTACCATAGAGAAGATTTATTTTAAAGAAACTAATACTTTACTTTCGCAAGGATGCATTAAATTGATCAAAAGTGACAGTAAAGACATTTAAAATGTTCTAAAGGATTTCAATGTGAAATAAATGTTTTAACAAACTGTATTTAAACTTTCTGTTCATCAAAGAATCATGAAAAATTGATCTCCGCTTCCACAAAAATATTAAGCAGCACCACTGTTTTTATTGATAATAATGTTTCTTGAGAACCAAATCAGCACATTATGACACTAAAGAAAGGAGCAATGGCTGCTGAAAATTCAGCTTTACCATCACAGGAATAAAATGCATTTTAAAAGTATATTAAAATAGAAACTAGTTATTTAAAATGGTAAAAATGATTCTCAATATTGCTGTTTTTAGATCAAATAAATGCAGCCTTGGTGAGCATAAACTACTTCTTTCAAAAACAAATCATTCAAACTTCTGAACGGTAGTGAAAATGACGATTATGCATTATAGAATTTAAAATACTCCAAATATTTCTTTATAATTAAAAATGGTAATTACGTTTAAAGTAGGGCTGAATTATAAATCATATGTGATTGTCATGAGCATCTTGTCAGTAAAGCCAGTTCTTTGATTAGTAGTAAATTTCTACTATTAGTGGTAAAAAAAAAGAGAAAAGAAGAAAATTTATCATGCAGCCCTACTTAAAAGGTAAACAAACTTTCTATGCTTTTTATTATTTCCTCAAATCTATCCTACTATCTTAAAATAATAGTTAAGCTTTGTGATAGCAGACATTTCGTACTTTTAAGTGCTCTTTTGTAAAATAAAATAATAATAAATAAAAGAAATGGACATTAAATGTTCATACTAAGTATCCACAAACTTCAATAAGCACTGTGGGCACTTACAGAGGGTGTGATAATGTTCTCTACACTGATGCCAACATACACCAGTCGCTCTTTCCTGTGAGAGAAGAATGACAACGTTTCTGACATGAAAATTATTTCTCATATAGGCCATCATCCCATTGCACAATAGATTAACAGACTGATAAAGGTTAACTGGATTAATTTAGGAACTTTTCTACAACTGGTTCCAACTAATTCACTTGAGCTGGTCTAAATATCTCTTTATTCACCTTCGCTCTGAACGTTCTTTCTTTTTGAGGGCGGCATCCAAATCGAGCAATTGCTCTTCGAGCCTGTCGCAAAGTTGCTTCTGGAAGATAAATGAAGAGCATGAGCATTTGAATAGCCAGAATTGTGTTTTCCTGTAAAGGGAATCCTGAAATCTGAATGGACTCACATGCTGGCAGGGGGGGCAGAACCATTCCCCGTCTGGAATGATCATGAGCGGAGGCCGCAGACAGGCAGTGTGGTAACCGCTGTCACAGGAATCACACAGGAGTATCTGGGGGAACGGAAATGAGAGGTTAAAAGAAGCACTCCTGACTGTGAGAAGTTGAAGATATTTTGCAGAAGAGTGTCGCACCAGCTCGGGATGGTTGGGAAGGCCACAGTGTTTGCAGGGGTCGTCATTGGGTTCACCATCTTCTGATGAAGAGGTAGAGGAGTCAGAGCTGTTCCGCTCTCGGTTTCGGTTTCTCCTTCTTTTCCTGGTCTTCTCCACCTTAAAGTCTTCATCACTGTCATCCTCCTCCGTCTCCTCTTCCTCACTCTCCTGGTCATCATTTTCTTCATCATCAGAACCTTTCCTTTTACGTCTCATGCGAGACCATGGTTGTCGTTTCCGACGTCTCCCCACCTGTTGAATGATGGGTTACATTATGAATAACCTTCAATTATGACATCTCTACCACTCAAAAGGTTGAATTTCGCATTTTTTTGCAAGGACCCATTAAATTGATCAAAAGTCACAGTAAAGACATTTATAGTGCTACAAAAAACAAACAAACCTGAAAATAACATCTTGTTTTCCACCAAAATATTAAGCAGCACAAGTGTGTTTTACACTATAAACAATAATAAGAAACGTTAAGCACCAAACCAGCATATATGGAGGATTTTGAAGGACCATGTGACACTGAAGATGGGATCCATGCTGCTAAAAATTCAGCTTTATTATATGAAAAATTATTACATATTAAAATAGACATCTATTTTAAGTTGTAATACTATTGCACATTGTTACAGTTTTTTGTGGCCAATAAATTGCAGAAATCAATTCTACGCTATTTTACCTAAATAAATGGAAACTAAAACACTAAAAAGACAATGAACCATTTTATTGCTACAAGTGAATATAGTCATCACAACATTACAATGTACAGTATGATAAATTAATATTTATTGAGAAATTGTTTGGTTTTACTTTTAAACAACTGAAAAATCATGCCAATAACTTTTTTGGCCAATATATTTTATTTTGAGGGAGTTACATGGATCAAAGTTTTAAAAGTGAATCAATAGAAGTTAATGTGTGGTTTAAAACAAATATATATTTTTAAACATTTACTACCCCAAGAACATTAAATAACAACAAGCTATGTCATGACAGCACAGAAAAGTGAAATGTAACAAACCAACGGTAAGAGTGTGTCTATGGGACAGGGCTGTGTGGGGCGGGGGTGGTGGACTACTCATACACATGTGAGCACAAATACAAACACACACAACCTCCCACCACACATTCGAACGCAATCATGCACACGTATATGCACTCATACAGTATACATGCCTACACTTTCATATGACCTAATAAATAAGTGTTTCCCCTGCCATTATATTAGGGGGCCCCCCCACTCATTTCCTATAGAACATGTCTATACATACTTTATTCTTTTATTAAACAAACTAAATAGCCTTATGTTATTTATCTTATTCACATGACGGTGTGCCATTTCTGTCTACAGTAGTCAACATTTGAAGTGGATCAAATAAGTTCATCAAAGTTGTCCTAAGACGAGAACACATTTTGGTTTTAGGACAACTTTGATGAAAGGCTTTGATCCACTTCAAATGTTGACTACTATATACGTGGTCGCGCTTACAATTCTCCTCTGCTCTCTGTATCTCACACACACACACACACACATCACACAGAAATTTAAATGTATTCATGGCAACTCGTCAAAATAAAAGTTTGGTTTAACTTGAAGACACTGTGCCAGATATATTGTTCAGAATGTACATAATACTATTAGTACTAGGACTGTCGCGATTTGTCAATTTTAGTCAATTAAAAAAAATCGTCGACTTAATTTTGCTCGCGTCGACTAACCGTCAAAATACCGGAAGAGGCGCATTTCACAGACGAGAATCCATAAAACACATTATTAGAGTATTTTCCAAGGCTGCATGATATATTAAACCCATTTAAAATCATTAAGTTGTTCACTGACATGCTATATCGCGTTTGTAATCGCAGATGAATCGCCTTAGATTATGAACGCAATATTGTGTAGCTTGTCAGTGAACTACGGCTCTGTGTATTAACTGCTGCTCCATCTGAATCCAGGTAATGGCGATTTACTGCTAATCAAGAAACCGGCTTTACTGTCGAGATGCGCATGTTCATCGAATTCGATTAATTGCACAGCCTTAACTGTAAGCACTGATAAAATCTGAAGACTATTTCATATTTTGGTTCAATAAAACCATTTAAGTGTAAAATCATAATTCTAATGAAACATACAAAACAAGGTAGAATCGATCTATCTATATATAGGCAGAATTATACCATTTGATGCATGATGTTCACTGCAGTGGACAGATATATTTTCTGTCACAATTTTTTTACAAGAAATTATTGTTAAAAAGTATTTCTGACATCCTATTTAGCTGAAAAATATTTTTTGTACCTGTCTGGTTTTCTGGGAATAAAATGATTATCTGGGAAACAAGAGATACAAAGACAATAATTAAATGTAATCGTAGACAACACTTTGGGGGTTATCCTGATGGTGGTTGGGACATGGTGCTACAAACTTAAATGGTTCAAAATGGCTTCCAAATATCTGTCCACTGTAGTGGACACCGTGCATGACATGGTTAAGATCATGATCAATGAAAATATTTGGTACATTTCCTACCGTAAAAATATCAAAACTGACTTTTTGATTAGTAATGTGTATTGCAAATAACTTCAAACAGTTGTATCTCGGCCAAATATTTCCCTATCCTAACAAACTCTACATCAATGGAAAGCTTTCAGATGATGCATAAACCCTTTTGACAGGTTTTGTGGTCCAGGGTCACATACACACACACACACACATATATATATATATACAGTATCTCACAGAAGTGAGTACACCCCTCACATTTTTGTAAATATTTTATTATATCTTTTCATGTGACAACACTGAAGAAATTACACTTTTCTACAACGTTAAGTAGTGAGTGTACAGCTTGTATAACAGTGTAAATTTGCTGTCCCCTCAAAATAACTCAACACAGGCATTAATGTCTAAACCACTGGCCACAAATGTGAGTACACACTTAAGTGAAAATGTCCAAATTGGGCCCAATTAGCCATTTTCTCTCCCCTGTGTCATGTGACTCATTAGTGTTACAAGGTCTCAGGTGTGAATGGGGAGCAGGTGTGTTAAATTTGGTGTTATCTTTCTCACTCTCTCATACTGGTCCCTGGAAGTTCAACATGGCACCTCATGGCAAAGAACTCTCTGAGGATCTGAAAAAAATAATTGTTGCTCTACATAAAGATGGCGTAGGCTATAAGAAGATTGCCAAGACCCTGAAACTGAGCTGCAGCACGGTGGCCAAAGGATATTTTTAAACGAAAACTAAAACTATTGATGAAAAAACTATTTCATAAACTGAAATAAAATAAAAACGTCAAAATATTTGAAAAACTCAAACAAAACGAAACTAACAACAGTTATTAAAAAACTAACTGAAATAAAATATTAACAAAAATAAATATTGTAATTATTATGTTCTCTCCCCTTGGCGGAAAAATATATGAGCTGTGTGACAGTTTAGGGAAAGACCTATAAATGGCACATCAGACACATGGGGTTATCTGACGTAGAGATGCAAAGCAGTTTAAAGCAGAGTCCTGCACCAGTCCTGTTTGGTAAATGTGCACCAGCAGTACTTAACAGAAAACCCAATCCGTTATCCGACAGCAGTATTTTATTTATTTCTGTATCAGACCAGAACCGTTTGACAAATCCCGCGAGTCACGAACCAAACCGCATTAATCTACAACATCAGGTAGGCAAACTTATATATTTTCTCATGTAACAAGCAATCAAACCAACATGAGGCATTCTAAGTTGGTGCTTTGAAGAAAAACAGAGATGCAGAGCAACGTGATAATTGACAGAAAAAAAGTTGAGAACGGGCATCCTTTATGTAAACAATACAAAACTTGGCCTAGCATCTTGTGATCATTCTGCCAGGCTTTTGAACAAATATGCATAAGCTATATAACATCATGCACATGCTAATACTTCTTCATAAATAAAGAAAAGAACATATTCAAATATGAACCTTTATTATTGCCATTACAGGTGCATCTCGATAAATTAGAATGTCATGGAAACATTTATTGGAGTGTTTAACATTTAAACACTTCATTTATTTCAGTAATTAAACTCAAATTGTGAAACTCGTGTATTAAATCAATTCAACGCACATTATTTTTTCCCTAAACTGTCACACATTTATTTTTGTTAATATTTTATTTCAGTTAGTTTTTTAATAACTGTTGTTAGTTTCGTTTTGTTTGAGTTTTTGTTAAATGTGAGCCAAAATCATCACAATTAAAATAACCAAATACTTAAACTACTTCAGTCTGTGTGCATTTAATTTATTTAATACACGAGTTTCACAATTTGAGTTGAATTACTGAAATAAATGAACTTTTCCACGACATTCTAATTTATTGAGATGCACCTGTATGTTGAATTTCATTAGTCCCAGTTATGATTTATGCGCGGCTATTCACGGAAAAGTGTGCAAGACTCAACAGTTACAATATCATGATTAGGTTAAATAAGAAAAAAGACATCTACTATAACCAATTTAGGCTAAATGTATTAAATATTTCAACACGCCATTAGATATGACATTAAGCGCAACTTGTGTAGATGTATTTACTAAAAAGGCTTGACTGCTTCCTTTGGTGTATATTTGTATACTTTTACCATCTATCCAATCTCAGCATGGGTTAATTTTGTGTCGTTAGACATTTGCTTCGTTATAAGGTTAAATTAGTAGATTAAGGGTGAATCTCAATTCTATGTCTTACCACTTCCCCTTCCCCTTAGTTTTGCGCGTTCACGTGAGAGTAAGGGCTATCCAAATTCTTGTTTTGATCAAGGGGTAGGGCTAAGGGGAAGTGGTAGAAACCCCTTAAAACAAAGCATTTTCGCGAGCTTACTTGAAACCAAAGGGGTACCCAGAACACACTGCGCAACCGGCAACAATGGCAGCCAGACCATCCAGAGAGTCCTGTAAATGTAAGTATTTTTGGCTTAAATAATTGATTTAAAAATTACAACTGTCTTGTTATGTGCTCTATACAGTCCTGTACATATATATTTGCAACCATGTTGAAACATTTTTAAAAATCGCTAGTTTTCCAAGCTAACGTTACATTGCTGATTTGCACAACAGTCCCGCATTTCTCTGACTAGAGAAAAACATTACTAAAACCCACAATCGACATACACACTTGCAGACGGCATCTTGGAAGTTTGTGATCAACACTTGTTGCCTCTGGTGACGTAGCAGCCAGCTAGCGACGATGTATGATGATGATGTAACAGTAACCAAGTGGTGTCATTTCATAGGGGGATGTTTTCACCCCTAGCGCTTACCACTCGGTTTCGAGGGACAAGGGCTAGGGGTAAGACGAAGGGGTAGGGGAAGGGGTAAGACAGAGAAATGGGATTCACCCTAAGTCTTTCTTTGGACTTAGCTCTGGAAGTGATCTGTTCAATTCTGCTAAGCTTTAATTAAAACTGAAACTAAAACATAAATAAAAATGTGTTCAGAAAATTAAAACTAAACTAAAACTAACAAAAATATTAATGAAACTAATAAAAATTAACAAATAGCAAATTTGAAAACTATATTAAAATTAAACGAATTTAAAAATTCTAAACTATAATAACCTTGTGGTGGACAAGACTATACAGCAGTTTAACAGGACAGGTTCCACTCAGATCAGGCCACGCCATGGTCGACCAAAGAAGTTGAGTGTACATGCTCAGTGTGAGGGCACGTGAGGGTAAAGGTGATGGACTGGCCAAGCATGTCTCCAGACCTAAACCCTATTGAGCATCTGTGGGCCATCCTTAAACGGAACGTGGAGGAGCGCAAGGTCTCTAACATCCACCAGCTCTGTGATGTCATCATGGAGGAGTGGAAGAGGACTCCAGTGGCAACCTGTGAAGCTCTGGTGAACTCTATGCCCAAGAGGGTTAAGGCAGTGCTGGAAAATAATGGTGGCCACACAAAATATTGACACTTTGGGCCCAATTTTGACATTTTCATTTAGGGGTGTACTCACTTTTGTGGCCAGCGGTTTAGACATTAATGCCTGTGTTGAGTTATTTTGAGGGGACAGCAAATTTACACTGTTATACGAAGCTCTACACTCACTACTTTACATGGTAGCAAAGTGTCATTTCTTCAGTGTTGTCACATGAAAATATAAAATAAAATATTTACAAAAATGTGAGGGGTGTACTCACTTCTGTGAGATACTGTACATTATATATATATATATATATATATATACACATACATACACACACACACACATATATATATACACATGCATTTAAGCAAAAGAAACACAAAAGGTACACATACCTTTGGTTTTGTTTGACCATCTGGCTCAGCTTTCCTTGGTTTCCTCGGTACAGAATCCTCATCCTCTTTGTCTTCGTTGTCATCCTTTTCTTTCTCCGACACTGGAGTTGCCTGCTTCCGTTCCACCCTCCTGTCCTGGATCTCCACAACTTTAGCGGTGGGTCTGCAGATTCTCGGAGATCTCCTCAAGCACCTGCCGTCAGTCACCTCAGACTCTGAATCTCCCCTCACCTCTTCTCTCTGAAGTTCTTTCTTCCGCCTGCGAGCTGGGATTTTGATCTTCATGCGAATTCCTTCCTGTTGTGGCTTTTCTTCTTGTTCTTCGCCTGTTTTATCTTCATCCTGACTCTCCTGAGCTTTCTTTGAAGGCCGTCCTGGTCTTTTACTGCTTTTCACAGCAGCAGTGCTTTTTTCTTCAACATCCCCAGAAGCCTCACATTCTTCAGAAGTTGCGTCTTGCTTGGATTGTTTGCTTGAGGTGGCGTTTTGATCCACAGGAACATCTGTTTCCGTCTTACTTGCTGTTGTGGCCTCACATCCCTCCTCAACAGCCGACTGAATTTGATCAGCTTTACTGATCTCTGAATCAACTTCCATTGGCTTCTCTTTGTTCCCTTCCTTTGAATAGTATTCTCTATCAGGAGGATTGTCCGAACTGTTGGATTCATTGGGTCGTTCTGTAGCTTTAACTTCTTCCGATTTTTTCACTGTAGATTCTTCTGAGCTGTTTGCAGCTTCACCCTTTTCATCCTTGTCTTTTGACGTTTCCAAATCCTCATTTTTATCAGTTTCAGCTGTATCACATTTTTCCTCACGGTCTACTTTCTCTGTGGTTTTTGGTGTGCTTGGCTTATTCGTTGAATCAGAAACATATGATTTTTCAAGATCACTCAATGCTGTCTTAGGGGATTTGGACCGCTCTTGCACTTTGTCTTGAGGGCCATCTGTATCATCAGAAGGTTTACAGGCAATAGACTTACCTTCTCCTTCAGATATACACTGTTTTTCAGTTTTTGAGACAATGGCAGTTGGCTCTTTTTCTGTGGTAGTGTCTACAGAGCTGTGATGGGGTTTCGTTTCTTCAGTGTTCATGGTTTTTTCTGTCCAGAACGTGGTTTGATTATTTCACAGGTAGAAGACTCGTCTGTTTTAGATGATTGAAATGGTTCAGTTTCCATCGGCTTGGAAGCAGTTGGATCTGTTTTTTTATGGTCTTTATTGGAGTCTTTGGGAGATAGCTGACTTTTTTCTGCGAGAACTTTCTGTGACTCTTCTTCTGCGAGATCTTTCTTGGACTGTTCATTTGGGAGGTTTTTCACTGACTCTTCTTTTGATGTCTTTTCTTTTGAGAGATCTTTAATTGACGCTTCTTTTGGAAGATCTTTTATTGACTCTTCTCTTGCGAGATCTTTTAGTGATTCTTTCACTGCTTCTTTTGAGAAGTCTTTAATTGACTTTTCAATTGATGTCTCTTCTTCTGAGCGATGTTTCGTTGACTGATCTTTTGTTGGCTCATCTTTTAGGGGAATTTTCACTGACTTGTCTCTTGTAAGATAGTTTGCTGATTCTTTATTTGGGAGATCTTTCATTGATTCTTCTTTTGTTGACTCTTCAGGCAGTGTTGACGTATTTACTTCAGTAGCATCCATATTATCACTACTGGGAGACTTTTTATTGTCAGCTAGTTCTTCAGAACCAGGTGTCTTTTCAGATTCTTCAATTACTGATGAGAGCTTTTCTTCTCCAAGGGTCTTTTCATGAGATTGAGAAGTTTCAGATTTGTCCTTGTTTTCTTCTGCAGTGGTGGCACTGGATTCCTCAGACTTCTCCACTTCCATCTGCTCTTCAGCACACAATCTGGTTTCATGTGTTTCCATCTTCTCTTCCGTCTGGTCATTCTTTCTCTCCTTTTTTCTCTCTTTGGATTTATCTAGAACAAGAGGGAGCTTCTCTGAATTATTATCTTCTGTGCTTTCTTTTTGAAAACCCTCTGACCCTTTTTGTGTTTCACTTTCAGATGTTGTAAGGTGAGGGACATGGCCGTTGATCTTTTCATCATTCAATCTGCTGTCATCGAAACATATCTGTGATTCTTTCACAGGAGCAACAGGAGCATTTCGTACTACCATGCTGCTGGTGTCAAAGTCTTCACTTAGTTTCATTTCCCTCTTTTTCAGGGGGATTTTAGCTTGATGGTCATTTTTCAAAGCTCTCTGGGTCTCTTCTAAAGTTTTTCTTATTACATCCTCAGTGTGCTCTGCATTCTGTGAAGGTGTTGACAAGTCCTTGACTTTCTCATCCTCATCCTGTGGCTCTTCTTTGATCAATCCAGTATTGCCGTTTGCAGTCTCTGAATGTTTCTGTAGCTCTTCCTTCACCTTCAAGCCTTTATCCGACAAAGCATCTGTGGTCTCTGCATCTTCTTGCTTTGCATTTTCCTTCTCCAAGATGTTTTCCTTATTTTCAGATGCAGATGCAGATAAATCATTTTGTGACTTCTCATCTCTTATCTCCACTAGAATCCAAAAACACAGAGATAAAACAAATCAGTAAAACACTCCTAACTCAAGCTTTGTTCAGTCAATACTTAATATTAATTTTTAGATACCTTCAGCTCCCTCTTTTTTCTTGTCTTCTTCATTCTCTGGGTTTGGGCTGTTACTAGATGAGCCCTCCTCCTTATCCTTCTTTACCAAAAGTGCTGGATCAATCTGAGTCTTCAACAGTCCAAGAATTTGAGCCAGGTTGTCTCTATTTCTGAAATGGAAAATAAAGTTGTTTTTTAATGTATCGGTTACTGTTATTTGGCATGTTTTTCTGTCAACTTAAAAGCCATCCAGTACAGTCAGCAAAAACGCTGTGTAGCATGCTATGAAGAAGGGGTTTTTATGCCACTGGAATTTGATCGCAGAATGCCTACCTTACTATACACTTCCAGGATGACCCATCCACATCATCCTGTTCTTCCACATAGACCCTTACATTATGGTCTTGATCAAGCTGGAACCAGTACATAAGGCCATCTTTGTCTCTGCCAATTGGCTGAAGACGCATTTTATCTGGGTCCTCTTCATTGATTGCAGTTTTGAACTTGACATTGTCATCAAACTGGCATTCACATAAGTACTGTTTGAAAAACAAAACATAGTCAAGTTACATTGGGTTAATAAAAACATAAATACATTACAAATGCAACAACAGTTTTTACAGATGGATGTGAGGCTCAAATGCAACTTGATTCAGTGGTGTGACAATAACAGATTTTTCCATCTTACCTTCAGTATTTCTGTTTTGCATTCCACTGACATCTCTTGATAACCCTTCTTTTCCAGTTCCCATGCCCATGTGGTGTTAAACTCCTGACAGATCTACAGTACAGAGTAATAAAGAAATCAAAAATTAAACATTGATGAGACTAATATTGAATTAACACTGACAAGTGCTCATTGTGCTCACAGCTATTCACATATTCATTATGAAATTATCCATAATTCACAGCTGTTTGAATGTGATTGTCAAAAGCAGAATGTGCAGTCATCTAATACATAATTTACTGTTAACACTGATTTACTCACCTTAATTAGATTTTTCTCCCATCTGTCTGCTGACACAGACTTGCAAATTTTCCTCAGTAACTTCACATGAAGATCTACGAGGAGTTTGGGTACTGAGGACATATAAGTAATTCAATAGTAAAGCTACATGTAAAGCAGATTTACAATTTAAACAGCCATAACACGTCTTATTAGCTTTTAGGTTTGTGGTTGTCAAACTGTTGTGACTGTGACATTTTATTTGATTTTGTCTGATTAGTGTATCTGTTCATTCACTGCCACAGTATGATCATTCATATCCATCAGCAAAAAAAAATGTAAAAAATACAAAAAAATAATACTAATTAATTCAAATTAATATGACATTTCAGGATTTAAGAACAACTCCTTTAGGAGCACCAAAACCTGAGAAACTGGTAATGGTTTGTAACCACTAGTGCACTGTAAAATGTGATAAGTTGACTTAACTTAAACATTTAGGAAACCCGTTGCCTTAATACTATTAAGTAAAAATAAAAAAATAGTTAAGTGTACTTGACAGTTCAGTAGGGCTGGGCGGTATATCGAGTTTGTACAATATATTGATATATTTTTATAAGCGATACGGTATGAAGCAATACCGTTAATATAGAGTTAGAAATAAGCACATCCGAAAAAAATCTATAGGGAGAAGGACACAGACTGAACTATTGCGGAGAAAGTGCATAATACACTTTGTTCTAAACATGTGACAAGCTTTATATGAAGGGCTATAAAAACTCATAAGATATAGTAGTTTATAGTTTCATTTTAAAGCGGCTCGCGCTCGCCTGTTAGATGCTCTGACAGAAAGGCTGCGTGTGCCGCTGACAAGAGATGCGCTGTTTTGAGCAGTGTGCTGTTTTCCTAAATGCATAACTTACTTTCACAGGGATATTCTCCATCTGTAAATGTTAGAAAGCCATGGAAAATGTCCATTTTGCTGTCAGAAGTGCATGAGCTTCTGCTTTGCCAGTCTCCGCTAATTGGGTAATTAAAATAGCCTTTTTACTCAATTAGTCTGTACTTTTTTTCTTTCATTTTTATTTTAGTAAATTTAGATTCTGCTTTAAAAGCATTGTTTTTGTTTTTATATTACAATGTTAGAATGTTATGTGTTTTTACATAATATATGCTTACATAGTTACATTCCCTTTTTTTGTTTATTTATATAATCCAAATACAAAATACCGTGATATATACCGCATACCGCAAATCAGCCAAAAAATACAGAGATATGAATTTTTGCTCATATCGCCCAGCCCTACAGTTCAGTTAAATATTATTCAAAAATTATTATTTACTTAATTTTAAAGCAACGGATTTCCTCAATTTTTTTTAAGTTAAGTCAACTTATCACTTTTTACAGTGTGTAACTTATTCAAGCATGAACATTACATTTGCATTTAAAGTAACTGCACAATGATAAATGCCTTCCTGGACACCTGGGCATTTTATACTGCTGTTGTTCTTGTACCTGCCATAGTCCCCTACATGTTTCATTGAACTATTCATATAAATATATTTATGACTGGCAGAATCTATCTGTCAGTCTCTACTATATAAATACCATAGCTGCTATAGTTTTAGCCAAAATACCATTACAACTACATTTACTGTTACTTCAATAAAACTGTAGTAATTTAAAGGGACAGTTCATAAAAAAAATACTAATACTTTCAATTACAGCATGGAGAAAACAAATTCATACAGATTTGGAAAAACGTGGCTGAGCAAAAGATGACAATTTTAGTTTTAGGGTTTAATACTGTCAACAAAACATATATAATTATATATATATATATATATATATATATATATGTATTAAAGTTTTAGTGTACAAAACTGTAATTTAGTGTACTACAACTGAGGCATTTTTTGGACCTATAATTAGTTGTTATAATTAGTTATGTAGTATAGGTAATAGATGGCTATAACACACTGCTCAACAAACCATGCGTCAGTTCAGCTTAAACACACCTAACGCATTTATAATGCATTAAAACCATCAGAGAAATAAAAGGGCTTATTGTAAACTTTCACCTTAGTTTGACAATCAAAATATTCCCATATTGCCATTTCTCCCTCTCGGTGGCGCGAGCAGGAAGTTTACACGTTCTGCGCATGCGCGATTATCATATCGCACTAATTCATGCCAAATTATTATTTAACTATGAATAAACATGATTATTTCATTCCTCTCACTGTGTGTCGCTATATGCAAATACAAGTGATTTTACATATGTAAAAGGTCGCATATAAACGCACATAAAGCAGCAATGCGTTTCTGTACGCTGTGATGAGTAAATAAAGCGTAATGAAACGTTCTGTCGGGCGAAACGCTGATATTAACGCCAGAAACGGCGCTTTAGGGACACAAACAGCGACAAAAACAGCGACACCCAAGAGTGGAGTACCAAACGGCTCGTTAAAGCGCATATAAAACGGCTGAAGAGCAACAATGGAGGAGCGGCTCACCCGCGCTGCTCTCCTGCAGACTGCGCTCCAGCTCCGGGAACGACACCTCCGGCAGGTCCAGCAGAGCTCCATAGCGCTCCAGAAATGAGCAGATCACGGCGAAGCTCGGGCATAATTCCGGGGAAGAACCGTCCGCTGCCTCCGAGGCAGACATTATTCCGAACAGAGCCGCTGGAGGACCACAACCTCCCCACAATGCACCGCGATTATGGCAGACACATGGCCCAGAAGCCCTTGCGTCGGTGATACTGAACTGATGTAAACAAACCACGAGCAGCAGCAGAGAGACGGAGAGCGGGAGAAAGAGAGGAAAAGAAACAAAGGCCCCTAAACCAAACAGTGGCAGAATATTCATATTCCAGATATTAAGTCAAGACAAACGAAAGAAAAATGAACACGTGACACTGCACAGTGGTAAACTGCACTTAGGGACTCTTTCTCTTTGAGAGAGAAATACTAACAGGGACTAATAGAAAAGAGTATTAGTAACATCTCTCCTGTTACTGAAAACATATGTAGTAATAGATAGTGATCAGTAGTTTTTCTATTAAAGTAAAGTAGTGAACACTGACCCTAAGATCACTAACAAAGTTAGTATGAGTACATCTCATTATGCATTCAGAAAAAGGCCAGGTGAGTTAATGAACTGTTCATGTCATGGGTTACCAGCAGAGGGCGCTGACACTTAACTATATTTATGATATTTATCACACAGCCGTTCATATAGGAGCAGAATGATTTTGTTCATTAAATGGACTATTTAATGTTTTTAAAGACTGTTTTTTTGTGTACAATTTAAAAAGAGGTAAGCTGCAATTGTTGCCATACATACCTATTTCTACCTGATTTACCCCCAAAATTAGTTTTGTTGGTATAAATAAATGTCCTATTTATGCTGAAATTCATTTTGCTGTTGTTTCATAATCAAGGCCTGTTATTTCATAATAAATCCAATGACTTAACTATTCCTGGTATAAACTAAAAAGTGAAACACATTCTGGCTTATTGTTTTATTTGAGAATGTGTTTATTTATTTTTTAAAGCATATTTATCTATATGATTTATGATCAGTAAAAGTTGAGGCGATAATTTAGGTCAGAAAATCTAGATAATCAGACCGTAGAGAAAATCGCCTGGTTTGGAGAGTACATTCAGTCCTGGTTTAATTAGTCAGATTTCCTCACTGTAACTGGGAGATTCATGAAGTCAGCACAATTTTTGTTCAGTGCCTTGATGAGATAAGAAAAAGAGATTAAATAAGCAATAATGAAAGCTGACGTTTGAAGTCAGTTGAGTGAATCTTACACTGTTGAGCTATCTGTGTTGTGTGGTCTTTTCCTTTCAATGAAGTTTGGATAATGAGGAGGGCAGAGTGTGTTTAAAACAGCTCATTGGCTGAAGCCAAAATCATTCCAGATGCTGTCTGCCATTTAGCAAGTGTTATAGGTTTATGAGCTTGATATGTATGTCTGGGAGTCATTTAAATCATAAAAGCAGGTTTACAGTTTTTTTAATCAAAAATTGTGGACTGACAAAAATGCAGCTATTTCATTGGATCATAAAATCTGCGGCGTCATGACAAGGCATGCTGGGAAAGTTTATGATAAGCAAATTATATGAAATTACAGAACAATCATGTGACACTTTGGTTGCTTTGTACATATAAATTGAAGCACTCCTGCTGTCTTAATGTTTAATATATGCCTACAAAGTTTAGTGCGTGAGAACATCATGGTGTGGCATTTAAAAAAAATAAAAAATAATAATTAAATTTATATTCACAAACCCAGGCAATTCCCTCTCCATGTGGTTATTCTCTTTCTTCTTTCTGTTTCCTTGCCATCACACATACAACATGTTATACTAGCAGGAACCTGAACCTAAATACATTCCTACAGTCTCCTGAAATGTTTTGTTAAACAAAACTTAATGCACACTGTAAAAAAAATCTGTAGTTTTTACCAAAATAATTCTGGCAGCTGTGGTTGCCAAAATAATTTTGTAAAAACTAAAGAAACACTGTAAACACATTTACAGAACAAAACTGTAACATTTACAGTATAAAACTGGTTATTTACAAACAAGAAAATCTGAATATAAACCACTAGATTCAACATCACACACTGCTATTAAAATCTGTTTTTTAACATACTGAAAACCACCATAATAATGCAGGTGGTGAAAGAGAAAGACACATGCAGAATCAAAGCTCATCAAGAATAGCTTTCTCACCAGCAAAAATATATACCTATATACAGAAGGTGCACAGAGTCATTCATGCAGACACAAAACACCATCATGGTAACACACATGATACTTAAATAATACAATAAACTTTCATTAAACAACCGAAGATGTAACATAAACCCAAATGCACATAACTGATAACAAAAGCTCTATATAAAAAAAAGATCATGCAAGGAATTCTGGGAATAGCAGTTTTTGACTGTAAATTATAATCGATTTGTTATTTTTCCTGCTAAAAACACATTAATTAACAGCAATTTACTGTAAAATTACTTGAAATGTCTGGTTTGATCTTTTACAGTTTTTCCCTGTATATAGTACGGGAACATACTGTTAACCTATTAACAGTTTTTTTCAGTAGAATTTACATTTACATATTACACTCCTGATCATTTACTGCAGACAAGATCACTTCTAGTATGTTGTTTTAAAACATTTCTTTGTAGTTCACTCATTAAGAAGGATACATGTAACAACTGATATGAAACTGATAAAACATCGTTTTAAAGCATAATGTTTGCTGAAAAGCAGGTTAAAACGTGAAATTACATGAATAAGTAGAACCACAAACAATTTTTCAACAATATCTGATGGACAGCCGCTATATTACATAATTATTGCAATTACAGGTGCATCTCAATAATGTTTTGTTATTATGTGGGTTTTTGTTAAATGTGAGCCAAAATCATCACAATTAAAAGAACCAAAGACTTAAACTACTTCAGTCTGTGTGCATTTCATTTATTTAATACACGAGTTTCACAATTTGAGTTGAATTACTGAAATAAATGAACTTTTCCACGACATTCTAATTTATTGAGATGCACCTGTATGTGTTTTGGGAAGTGAATTTATGGATACTTTCTTTAAACGGGAAGTTTAATGGTTAAGGAGGAGGAAGTTGTTGTTTATTTTTATTTTGAATTCCAACATGTATGCGCTATTGTATTTAAAAAAAGCAACAACATTAATATCTTAAATGATGCACAAAAATTTGTGAAAGGTTATAATTTTGTGGAAGGATATTCAGTCACATGAGTGACTTTCTAAAGTTATGGCCACTGATTTCCATGCAGTCAGCCAGCTGACACAGCATTAGCCTGCACAGGATGATGTGGCATGATGGGACAGGCATTTTAAGTATGACAGGAGGAAAGAACGGCATTTCTGAAGTCAGCAGTGACGTTAATGTGCACCACCTGCTTGTTGGTTAGTTATTGAATACACTCCTCTAACACACCTTTTAGGATTAAGGGGGTCAAGAACATCACTAGTGCTGCATGATTCAATCTCCTGTAGTATAAAATAGGCCTGACATTTTTCAGTGTATTAACTATTACATTTGATATTTTTAGCATTTGAATTATACAATGAGACCAATAGAATATTATAAGAAAAAAAAACAGCAGAGTTTTTAAAATTAAACGGATTAAACTGATCAAAATGAAGAAAATTGGATTTGGATATCATGGTTCTCAAACATAGTTGAACTAAATAGATTTTTTTTTTAAGCATAATATTTTAAGTTGTATTTATTTAAAGAAAAAAGTTTTACATTGTGCATGAAACAATAAACACACTGTACAAAATTAACATATTTGGACATTTTATAGTTTGCAAACATATATTCAAACTAGATGTCATTGCAGGTGAAATGATTAGAAAAGATCTTGCTTGATGCTGTTTGGACATTTTGTGTCTTCAGTGTCCCAGTACTTTTGGTAGGCTGTCGTGTGATAAATGACCACATACAGAGTTTTGATGAGCTACTTGCTTTCCATACACTGAGTGTGACCTACTGACCTTTGCTTGAATACGGAAAAGTATAATTTTAGATGTGCCTGTGCTTTCAGAGGAAATATTTATTACATAAAGCAGGACTCAGTGGCAGCTGTCTATGGTAGACATGAATTCATATCTGCGTCTGCGTCAGTCATGGAGGTATCTGCTTTCAGTAGCGGGTGGGGTGAGTGTGTGTCTGACAGGACACAGGGAGTTGTTTACCTCTTTCAGAAGCTGAAAGATCACAGGGTACATTGAAGAAACTGGTTCTAGCTGGATGCAGACAGCAAACGTATGGCGTCAGGTTTGCAGATAAAAAATGTGGAAAAGATACAAGGGATTCCAGTCACAAACACACAAACAAATCTTGAAAATACAGAAGGTAAGAAATTAACATGGTTGTCCAATGAATAAGGTTCAATCATAAGCTGCTATTGGCTGAACAGTGATGCAAACCCATTCTAGGAGCTCATAGGTCACTCATTCATACTTATAGACCTTAGTGGGTCTGGTTACAAACAGCAGCAGATTGTTTATTTGAATGGTGCAATATCTGCTGTGGCAGAAATATCATAATAACACAGCGCTTTCAAAAACGAAATGTCCTGATCTCATGTACAGTACCTAGACAAACATGTCTGTGAAAGATATTTTGCTTTCATTTCTTCAGCTGATCTTCCCCTGTTTACTGCAGCTTTAAGACTGCCGGCAGACGGCAAATATTTCTCACCATTTATTGAAACATGATAATGCCACAGCCACGTAACTGGCCATTTGGCCGTTTGTTCAAAGTTTAAATAACGGTATGATCATAATAACCAGACTATAATACGTTTAAACTCTAGGCTCCTCATCCCTAATAAGGATGAGGCTGTACCCTCTCTGAGGGCCTCTGGCTGGTCTAGACCTGATCTGGAATCATCCAGACTACTGAGGTCCTGATTTACTGTTAGCAGATGCCTTACATTCACTCCCACCACGAGACATGCACAGATTGGCTGTTAAGAGTGGCGTTCCCCAAAAAGTTTATACAACTTTAACAAGTTTGGGGCGGAGCAGCATCTTGATATATATTGTTATGGCATGGATGTAAGGCGTAGGATTCTAGGATATCCGGCAATGACCAAATGAATGGAAAAACAATTGTGTTTTTTAACAAATGAAAACACTGATCCCTTCTCTGTAAAGAGCAGAAGTGAAAATGATCCATAATCCTAATACATAGGTCAACGCGACAAGCCCACTGTTTGATAAGATGAACATATAACCCCAGGCACACACAGCAGCCAATGAGATCACGCTCAGATTACAGAACCAAATTCCTGCTGGCCACCTTCCAGAGGGGTTTTGAGAAGCAGGGGAAAGGTGGCAAAGCAACACATGACTGCAACACACGTGTGTCTAAGAACATTATCTATTTTATCTTAGTAAATAACAATAAACAAACAATACATTAATCATTTTAATTGGAATTGCACAAGACAATTCTGTGGCATTCATTGTATAATTAAATTAGCAGTAAACATTCCAAAACGAAATCTAACCTACGTTTCTGTGTGTGTGTGTGTGTGTAAACACACAGTATATAGATAGATAGATAGATAGATAGATAGATAGATAGATAGATAGATAGATAGATAGATAGATAGATAGATCGACAGATAGATATAGACAAAATTAATATACAATTTATTTATAAATAAATATATAATAATATAGAATTTGTATTAAACATATATTCTTTATTTATTTATACATTTAAAACAATTAACATTAAAATGAAAATAAATATAACAAATTAAAAAATATATAATAATTTAATATAGGCCAATTGTTTTTATTGATATGTGTGTACATTTCATATGCAGGGCAGACAACAACTCTAACAACTAGTAAACAAGTGTACACGTTCTCCCGCCACACAAAGTTAAAATTAGAGTCACGTGTGCTGAAAGGAATACATGGGACTGGCTACAAGCGGCACATGCACCTATAAATTCAGCTTTGACAGACCGGTTCCACCATACTCAGGTGGAAAACACACTCGCTGGACTTAACCCTGGATGGAAATAATTATTTTGCTTTCTGTCAGTACAATTTGGACTAACAATTTCATTTTACAAGAAGGTTGGTGAGCACACTATATTTTATTATATTTCGCCCAATGTTGAATGCTGATTTCTATGTTTCTGGGTACAGAGCTTAAGTAATGAGAGATGTAATTTATTATGTTTCATACTATACTGTCTGCTGGTTTTTGTGTGTAGCCACAGCTGAAGTTATGAGAAACATCGAGTTTACAGTCATGCTTTATTTATGACCATGTCACAGATGATTGGCATTGATCTTAAATGTTTCTCTGTAGTGTTGCTCTGCTGGAATGCTGCTTTGGGACACTGAGACACAATTTTTTATGGCCAAAGGTGTTGAAATTATTAAAACAAAAGACAAGAGAGTTATTCCTTTGGAAGAAACTTGATCTCGATTCAGCAGTCTGCTGAGGTAAATCAAAGACTAGATATTTATTTCATATTCTTGGATCTGAATCAAGACAATTCATTTGCGATGTTGAATCTTAACCAGTTTTGGTCTGCTTCTTGTTCTCCCTCAGGCAGGGAAACCCAAGAAGCTCTAGATCAAAATAAAAGTACAATTTCCTGTCAGAAGCACAGAAAAAATGGTTGGAATCAAACCTACCGACCTGCCACCGACTGTTGCTGTCAAGTTTTTTGGAGCTGGAATGGCAGCATGTTTTGCTGATCTGATCACTTTCCCCCTGGACACAGCAAAAGTGAGACTTCAGGTGAGGACTTACTAAGATATATATGCAAAACGGTTAGCATGAAGAAAATATTTTTTGGGCCAATTACGAGTTGATTGAATTGTGTTTGCATTAACTTTATGTGTGCCTGAAACAATCAAATAACAACACAAAAAGCACATTATGATCATCCTTCTGTCTAATTTCAGATCCAGGGAGAGTCTACAGCTGCCTCAGGATCAGCTGTGGTGAAATATCGTGGAGTGTTTGGCACCATTACCACTATGGTGCGTACAGAGGGCGCAAGGAGTCTGTATAATGGCCTGGTGGCAGGACTGCAACGACAAATGAGCTTCGCATCTGTTCGTATCGGTCTTTATGACTCAATGAAGAAATTCTACACCAGAGGATCTGAGAGTGAATATCTGACTGATGGTTTGAATAGAGATAGAAATGATAGTGGTGACTCTGAACCTACACTCTGCTCTTTTCTTCTCAGATGCAAATATTGTTACTCGCCTAATGGCTGGCTGCACCACCGGGGCAATGGCTGTCGCGTTTGCACAGCCCACAGATGTCGTAAAAGTGCGTTTCCAGGCTCAAGTGCGTCAGTCTGACGGATTAAAGAGATACAATGGCACAATGGATGCATATCGCACTATTGCACGTGATGAGGGTGTCCGGGGGCTCTGGAGGGGTGAGCGAGAGTTCTTAAAAAGGGATAGTTCATCCTCCCAAAAAACCTATCATCCTTTACTCAAACTCATTTCACTCCAAACCTGTATGGCTTTATTTATTTATTTCTTATATATATATATATATATATATATATATATATATATTTAAAAACAAAAAGTAATAAAAATGACAGAAGCACATAACAAAATGACTTGCACTTGAACTAAAATATGAAAATAAATGCTATAATAGCACTGTTCAAAGTAACATTGGACTCCACTGACTTTAGACGTATAGATACATTTTCACTTTAAATAAATGTAATAACTTATTTTTAGTTATACACAGCAGAAATAAAAGTTTTGTAAAAACATGAGAGTGAATCAATGTTTTTTTTTTTTTTGGTGCACTATCCCTTTAAATGTAACTTTCACATGCCATTCTAAGTGGATTTTTTCTGGTCGAGATAAACATGCATGTGTTTTGTCTATTTTAGGCTGCATGCCAAACATCACAAGGAACGCGATTGTAAACTGCGCAGAGCTGGTCACTTACGACGTTATCAAGGAACTCATATTAAAATATGACCTCATGACAGGTATGAAACCTACAAACCTTATGCTTTTATTATGGCTATGTGTATGTTCTTGTTGTCTAACGCATTTGCCTTCATTAGATAACCTACCTTGCCATTTTACTGCTGCATTCGGAGCTGGGTTCTGCACCACGATTGTGGCGTCTCCAGTAGATGTAATAAAGACTCGCTTCATGAACTCAAGTGCAGGCCAGTACAGCAGTGCACTAAACTGTACCCTCGCTATGCTGACCAAAGAGGGACCAACAGCTTTCTATAAGGGGTAAGAAAAATATGCAATGAACTATATTATTTATATATAACAAGGTACACAGTCTTATTTTCAGTACCATGAATTTGTCATCTTCATCTTCCCCAACAGCTTTGTGCCCTCCTTCCTGCGCTTGGGATCCTGGAACATTGTGATGTTTGTCTCCTACGAGCAAATCAAGAGAGGTCTGACTAGAATGCAGAGCTCATGGGAGTCACCTTTCTGAATGGACATTGTCAGTATCTTCTGATTTAGATTAAACAGAGTACTAATATAAGTCAAGTCCTCTGTTATGAGAACAAAGGGATTCCCAGGTTAAGTCTTATCACTGAAAAAGGTGGCAACTTTTAAAGGCCAAAGGTCAAGCTCATCGAACATGAAAGATGAGCTGCCAAAAATCACGAGACGCATGACTGAGAGAGCAAATGTAGATATTTGTCTTAGTTACAATGTCATTGGACACTGAGGATATATGTCCATTTTTTATGTATATACTTTTAAATGTCATTAAAACGGGTCCATAGCTCTAATGAAGTAATGCATATTTATACTATAATTTTGAAACTGTACATTATTGGAAAATAAAGATTTTTTATAGTATATCTGTTTCCCTGAATGAGGTCTACATTGTATAACATCAGGTACATGCAACTCATTAAGATCACATGCATTTGTCTCCCCTGAACTCAATCAATGATCAAATCAACCAAGAGCCTGACACCCAGAGGGTAACTTTAATTCAAATGGCTTTCACATGACAAAGGACCAGAAAGTGGCTTCAAACTGTTCTCATGCTGACACAATAAAAGACAGACAAACTAAATCTTCGTTAGAATGAAGCTGTGAAGTGCATGTGGTTAATGTGCTAAGACAAATGCAAATCTGTGAAGTGTGTGAATGACAAAAAGCACTCATATGTTTAAGAATACCCAGAAAGTGTGATAGAAGAGACGCCTGATGCTCCCTGCAGACTGTTGTGCACGTGACCCTTGACATTACTTGAGAGTCACACACAATAATAAGCAGCAGTGTGCAGTTCATGGAGCATATGTGCCTCTGTGTGTTTATAACCCATGTGTTTTCAACACAATTAGCGTTTTTGTCTTGAAGATGTACCTGGTCTGATACAGTTCTGTCAATAGCAGTAGCTCTATCTGCTTGATATGGTGAAGGGAAGTTCAGTTCGTGTAGTTTAATGCTTTTGGTTCTTGCATCCTTTGAAAAACGCAGCTATAAATGTAATACAATGAATTTCTTGACAAATACTAAAAACTATTTCCGCAACAACACATTTTGCATCAAAAAAACAATCCATGTGAAAAAGCAAATCCAGGGGATGTGTCTTTAAAAGAGGGAAAACTGAGGGTTCTTTTATGAATAACATATGTGCAACTACACATTCAGAGTGACTCAGCATTTCGGTCAAATAAGGGAGACTGGGGCAGGTTGACACACTTGAAAAAGTGAAAAGTTTAAGCACATAGGCTACCATAAAGTCTTGGCATGTTGTCATTAGGATATGGTAAGTTGTCACAACAGAACCTGCGTTCAAATTATTTTAAAGAGTAAATAATTCTGAAATAAAAAACAACACCAGGGGCCAGCTTGCATAAACTGTTTAGACTAGTCTTAAAAGTTAGTTTTCTTCTAGACTGGTCACAACTTTTTAAATTCTGTTATGAAAAGGTAGATTGGTTTTATTTGTATTAGACGAGTATGATGACTACCCTTGGCAACTGATAGTTGGTCAAACTAGTTCTTAAGACACAGTCTTAACATGGTGGCTAAGTTTATGCAACTGGGGCCAGACCTGTATTACTCTAATATTCAACAAGTTTGAACAAGAGAAAATACACAATTATGTAATAGTAGCCTACTTTGACTCGAAACCTCGTAGAAACCAAGATCGTGTTTTTTGTAGTGTGAGAACTTTTAGCAGCATTTACCTGGACGTTTTAACATAAACTGAAAACAATGAACACTGATCAGTGGAGAACGGGTTTAATCAGTAAAGTTAGCATCCAGGGGCGTTAATTTATGCGCCGAATGACGCGTCACGTGTGTCACGTGACTCTCTCGAGGGCATTTAAAAGGCTCGCTGCGGGGTTCAGGAACAGAACAGAGCTCAAGCACCTGCGGGATTTAACTGTTTGCATTCCGAGGAAGTAATTTTTCGCTACTAAACACTTTTCTTCGCTGACACTTTATACATTTTTAAGGTGAGTGTTGTGACCTTACAATACATGAAATAATAGACTTTCTCCATTACTTTTTGAGTTATTTTGATGAATTATTTGAAGTGATGTTGCGCTGTAACTTGTGTAACACGGAGATATTCTTGTCTTTCAGACTTTGGAGTATGTTTTTGATCTGTAAACGTTTCTCGAGTTCTAAACGTTTCTCTATGGAACAACGCGGCAACAAAATTCAAGTTGAAAGTCATTTCAACCAGAGAGATGCTTTCAGAGAATCCTGAAGTTCTCTTCAGACCGGTTGGTACAAAAAGTTTCGTAAAAGCGTGAATTCAGTTATTTTAATCAATAAGGTTATAATCAATAGTACAGTTGATGTAGTGGTATTATACCAACATAACATAATCTGTCATTTTGTGTGTATCCGCACTTCCTGCATTGAAGTTCCTTTGTTTGGTAGAAAGCCAACAAAGACATACCAGATGTAAACAGCATGGTGACGTCAGCAAATAGATTAACACGTCAAAGAACACGGTGTTCTTTTTGTCTGTCGACTGTACAGAGCCTTTACATTTATTATAGATTTACATTATCCCACCCCAAATGACTCAAATTTGCATAATAAAGCTAAGGTATTAAATGCATACCACAACTAATCATTGTGTGTCTTCCTAATCCAGATTAGGGTGGAGTTCAGCTATCTTGTGTTCACTTCATTAGTTTCTACTCATTCCGCATCACCTTTACGTTCCTGTGATTCCAACTGCGACTAAACATGGTTGGATTCAGAGCAAGTGATGTGCCTCCTACAGCCACTGTGAAATTTATTGGTGCAGGAACTGCAGCCTGCATTGCAGACCTCATCACATTTCCACTGGACACCGCAAAAGTGAGACTTCAGGTGAGTCTTTGTGTGTAATTTATGTACCATGTGACCGCTGAGCCAGCGTTTGAGTCTGGAGACAACAGACCAGCGTAACCACTTGACCCAGGTCAACTTGCATCAACAAAAACAAACTAACCTTTGGTTTCAGGTAGAATAAGTCAAACCAATACTGACGTCAGCTTTATCTATTTCTCTTAACTCTCTTTACACTAGCAACGTAAGCAGGTCCAGGCCTTGATGATTGTCCTTGCTGACCCAGGATCACTATGGACCCTTTTAACCTGAAGATGCTGCTTCCCTCCCCTGTGATTCTGTAAAGTTTCTCCATCCACCTTTTGTTCTGTACAGATTCAGGGGGAGACCAAAAGTCCCATGAACACCGGCCATGCTCCTGTGAAATATCGTGGAGTGTTTGGCACAATCAGCACCATGGTGCGTGTCGAGGGGCCGCGCAGTCTCTACAGCGGGCTGGTTGCGGGACTGCAGCGTCAGATGAGCTTTGCCTCTGTACGTATTGGCCTCTACGATTCCGTCAAGCAGTTCTACACCAAAGGCTCCGACCGTAAGTTGGCAAATACTTGAGGATTGGAAATCACTTGTTATGCAAGACCTTTCATATTAATGCAATGCATTGTTTTCCTTAGACGTGGGGATTGGCAGTCGGCTGATGGCTGGCTGTACAACTGGAGCCATGGCAGTGGCTGTGGCCCAACCCACCGACGTGGTGAAGGTACGATTTCAGGCTCAGATCAACGCCGGGCCCAATAAACGTTACCATGGTACTATGGCTGCATATCGGACCATTGCAAAGGAAGAGGGCTTTCGTGGTTTGTGGAAAGGTGAGCCTGGACCAACTTGGGCTATTAATAATAAATAACAAACCATTTTCTTATAGTATAACCTAAATAAATGTATTAAAAGAACAATAATACAATTGATTTCCATTATAAAATGGATTAAGTTACTATAACAGCTACTTCAAATTTACATTTTTTAATATTGTAAACAAAATTTTAATAGCAATTTTTATATCAAACTATTTTTTTTATACTGTAAAAATCATCTGTTTAATAACTTTTTTTTTAATTGATTTATTAATCTCTCGTTTATAATTTTAACTAATCAAAACCTTAAGTTATTTATATTCATTTATTACTTGATGTTAGTTTATAATAAGCTAAATATACTTTAATAATGATAATTTGTGATTATGTATTTCTTTAATGTATTGATCTTTTTAAATTTAAAGTTGTTATTCTATCCTTTTTAGGAACTGGTCCAAACATCACCCGCAATGCCATTGTAAACTGCACTGAACTGGTGACCTATGACCTCATCAAAGAAGCATTAATAAAATCATTGCTGATGACTGGTAAGATGAGAATGCAGAAAAATAATAGCAAACTTAAGCTTCAGACTGTGAAAAATATTTATAGCTGATTTCCCCCCCAAAGATGATCTTCCCTGCCACTTCACCTCTGCTTTTGGAGCTGGTTTCTGCACTACAGTTATTGCTTCTCCTGTTGATGTTGTGAAGACAAGATACATGAACTCCGCCCAGGGCCAATACAGCAGTGCCCTCAACTGCGCTGTAGCCATGTTGACTAAAGAGGGACCAAAGGCTTTTTACAAGGGGTCAGTTCTATTTACCCACTACACTATCTTTACTGTAATGATTTGAGGATGAATGTTGAAGTGACGTCTGTTTGTTTTCTTTAGATTCATGCCATCGTTCCTGAGGCTGGGATCCTGGAATGTGGTTATGTTTGTCACCTATGAACAGCTGAAACGGGCCCTGATGGCAGCGCGCCATAACTGGGCCACACCTGTTTAAGTAGCAAATGCAGTTAGTTGAGCTTTGCTGATGTGGTTTTGACTATCTCTACGTTTTTAGGTTCTGTAAGAATTGTTTACATGTCTATTAAAAACTTCATTTTGGCTTTAACTATTCTTGTAGCTTAAATCTCCCCTTAAACACCAATTTCAAACTCTAGTATTTTGAGTTGAAGTGTTTTAATCCCTTTAACTTTTCTATTCATGACTGAGTGGACTTTAAGATGCCTGGATGAGGGCTTGTTTTAGAAGCTGTTTCTTTTCAGGCGAGAGCTTCTCTGGGAATTGTGTAATGAAGCGAATGAGCAGGTCCCCTCTGTTGGCTGGGCTGTTGGCTAGTGGCATTCCCTCCCCGGTCACAATCTTGGTGTACTGAGGACTATAACATAAAGAAAGTCATATTAAATTTTCCTTAAGAAAACTACAAAGTTTTGATTTAATAACTTTAAGCATGCTGATTTGTCTGTTATTTCACCAATGTATGTCAAAGAGAAGGAAATAGTTTACTCACTGCACAATGTCATTGATGGGGATGTTGAGAAGCCTGCCATCTAGTGTCTCAACTTCTACTGAGAAACCAGTCAAAGCCTGCAGTTACCACAAATATATTCAAAATCATACTAAACCAAAATATAATTTAGATTTTATTAAAGTGATGCTGGAGATTTTAAGTCATGTTGGTCTGATTGAAAACCCTATAACATATTCAGCATGAAAACCAGACCAAAAAAAGGAAAATGTCTCTGGTCAATCTATATGAAATATATTTTTGCTTGTTGAAAACGTATTTTTTATTTTACCTTCTCAAGAGAAATATGTGCCGTGTAGTACAAATCATCATTTTGGCAAATAAAGCGTGGATGAGGCTTTTGGCGAATGACAAAAATAATATCTGCTGGGATGTTGTTTGGTCCCTGCGGAGAAAAAGATTGCATTCTGAGATGACTAATATCAATTTAAAACACAATGAGATAATGTGTTTGTACATGCCTGGTCTCCCTCTTTTGGAAATGTGATCCGCATCCCTTCATTCCATCCTGCTTTTACGGTGAAGGTTAAAATTTTGTCCCTGATGCTGGATGTGTGTCCATCTTCATTCATGACCTATATCAAACACATCTCTGTAATTTCTCATGAGTCCAAATGATGTGATTTGTACACCTGCATGCAGAACTTACCCTACGGGATATCTTAATTTTTTTAGTGCATCCATAATAAAGGTCCTCCAAGGCGAGATGAAGGTCTCTCTCTATTGGTGGATCCTGTAGTTTTTCTTTTTGTCCACGCAAGCCCTTAAGAGCTGTGTTGTCCTCACTGCCATCAGTGGTGAAAAAATCTATGACACATATCACTAATCAGAGCCGGGATTTTTAAAAACACCAGGACATTATTAACATTAATTGCACCAGACTGTCTTTTGACATTTACATTAAAGAAACTCATTCATTGAAGAAAAAACAATACAGCTTTTTCATCCTATAAAAATAACCTGCGAAAGGGTTATCTCCTCCGAAAAACTGTCTGAATGTTTCATCTGCATTTCCATGGTAGACATATCCTGATGACCAGGCACCGTTCACTCCCAGCTCAGATGGTATTCCTCCTTTTAAACCCTCCTCTCCAAACTTATCATACGTGGCCTTTTTACGTGCTGCATTGGATAAAAACAAAAACATAATGACCAGCTTACCAGGAAAAAACTAAGGGCTGAACTGTGTACTGTGTGACATTTGAATGTCTGTGATGGTGCTGTTTTCTTTAATAGCATAGTACAGTATGACATAGTAACATATGGATAGTAATGGGCCTACTTTCCTGCATAATCCAAGTAACGTTATATATGAAAAATAATGAATTACGAAAAATAGTGTAATTCAATGGTACTGGTACCTCAAAGAATACCATTCCAACAAAAGCGTAATGTTTCCCTTTTGGTTCCATTTGGTTGTTTTGGGGAACCAACTCTTAACGTTCAAGCATTCTTTTTGTAACAAAAACTACAACGTTCTCTAACGGCTATTGTTAGGTTTAATTTGTATAACCTAAACTAACCTTGCCAGAACGTTCTAGGGGATGTTGGGAAACATTGCCGTTATAATAGCAAACCGTTAATAGTAAGTATTTTAACGCTGTGTCGCATATTCACGAGCTGTTGTGGGGTTATTTGATTTTAGATTTGCATTCTATCATTTGTCTTGTGAACTTACGGTCGCTCAGCACGTCAAACGCCTCCGCGAGCAGAGTGAAGCGCTCGGCGGCGCGCGCGTGGCTGCTGCTGCGCGGGTGATGCTTCAGCGCGAGCCGCCGGTAGCTGATACACAAAAACAAAACGTCCTCAAAATGACAATAAACCATATAGTTCTCTGCTTTTAACGTTACACCACTACTAAGAAACCAAACAAATAGGAACTTACGCTTTCTTTATGTCAGCATCAGTGGCGTTGCTGTTTATTTCCAAAACAGCGTAATAGTCTCTTCCCATGGCCTATTTAATTAACTCAATCTTTACACTTTAACCGTATTGATGCACAAATGCAAACCCTAATGTCTTACATAGGAAAGAACATGAGCTCTTTCTGTTAAGTTAGTTTACTGTTGTCAAAATGGTTGCTATGGAAAAGGAGCCTGGAACTCTGGGAAATGTGGTCTTTCAGAATCTAGTGTAACTGCCAACAACAGTGATGTGACAGTGAGGATGACTTTAAACACTGCTTAAATTCCTGTTACAACATTCAAAAGAAGACAAAAATGACTAAATATGGAAAACATTCATGGGGTAGTTTATTGCTTCACGGATTCATTACAGCACACATGGGGCATACAACTGTCTGACACTTATTTCACATGAAAAACATTTTTTAAATAATTTATTAATTATTAATTTTTGCAATAAGCCCCTCAAGCTCAGGTCGTGTCTTGAACCGGGCTTGATAATTTGTTTCCGTGTGCTGGAAAAAAACATAAAACAAATTATGCCAAACAATTACCATAAAAGTTTATAGAAGTGTCAAATGCAGCCAGACATATTTAAAACAAATATAAGAACAGTGTCAATAAGTGCAAGGAGTGATTTTCTGACCTGCTTTACACCGAGTCGCACCCCCTCAGGCTGGTTCTTCAGAACAACGTCCATAAATATGGGGAAAAGTGTTGCCTTCATTTCACTGATCTAAAAACACATCACCAATAAATCTGTTATAACTACAGGACCCCTATATCAATTACATTCAATCATACAACTTAGTAACTTATTCATATGATTAAACACAAACTCAAAACATTCACCTGAACAACACGCTCATGGGTTTTCAGGACTGCATCTACATCTTAGTGCCTTGCTCCTGCATCACCATGACCTCTGTGCTTTTCGTAGGCAGGGCATAGCTTTAAACATAAATGAGGGATCATTCATTTAACCACTACCTGAGAATAATTAATAGGATGTCAAAGTAAAGCAGCAGTCCGTGATTTTTTGCGCTCTAGAGGTTAATAAATAGAACTGCGTGCATCTTGCGGTAGATTATTATAGCCGGAGCTAGTTCTCTGTGTTGATGTCTATGACGAATCACACAGGTACTGGGCTACTCGGCAGCGGTACCTATCCGAACCAGTATAAATAGTCAGAATATAAACACTTATTATAGGTGTACCATAGTGATTCAGGACAAGCCAAAAATACGGTTTGGAAAATGGATTCAAGGTGTACCTGTTTATAATATAAATGTAGCAAATTTCGAACACAATAAAGTAAGGGACTGCAGCTTTAAATTGAACAATACTTAAAAATACAACATTTTAAGGATGTCTTTGTTTTGCGCATAGGGATTTCCTATATACACTTTATTGCCAAAAGTATTGGGTCACCCCTTCTAATGAAAGGTTTACCTACTTTAGTAATTTCCATGAGTACAAATCTTAAACATATTTAAACATATAATGATATTCTAGGGAATTGTGTGCTTCTAATTTTATAGAAACAGTTTGAACAGGACCCTTTTCTATTCTAACATGACAGTGTCTCTGTGTATAAGACAAGGATCAAAGAGAAATGATGATTCAGTCAGTGTGGAAGAACTTGACTGGTCTGCAGAAAGACAAGTCCTAATCCCAGCTGAACACCTCTGGTGTGACTTTAAATGCAGACCTTGAGCCAAAATCTCATCACCAATGACTTATGGGTACATATGGATACAGTCATTTCATACACTTCAAAACTGTTCCAACAGAGGTGGAAATACAATTTAAGTACATGAATTATGTTTCCATCTTTGTTGCCACAGTTTAGAAGAGCCTTTTTCTTTTCTAAAGAAGGGGGTGTCCCAGTACTTTTGTCCATATAATGAATGTACAAGTCATTGGTGTTTGGTGATGAGTTTTTGGCTCAAGGTCTGCATTTAAAGTCACACCAGAGGTGTTCAGCTGGGATTAGGACTTGTCTTTCTGCAGACCAGTCAAGTTCTTCCACACTGACTGAATCATCATTTCTCGTTGATCCTTGTCTTATACACAGAGACACTGTCATGTTAGAATAGAAAAGGGTCCTGTCCAAACTGTTTCTATAAAATTAGAAGAACACAATTCCCTAGAATATCATTATATGCTTAAACATTAAGATTTGTACTCATGGAAATTACTAAAGTAGGTAAACCTTTTATTAGAAGGGGTGACCCAATACTTTTGGCAATATAGTGTATGTTAGGAAAAAAATCTCTCACTGTCCCACCTTTCATCGACTTTGATGTTCAAATGATTGCAGAGATTGTGGATGTACTGGGAATAATGTTCCACTATAGTCATGTCATAGCCGGAAACACACACATTAAACACACCGAACTCTGTTGCAGTCGCCGCTGTGATCTGCTTCGCCTGAACTCGGTCTTTCTTCTTCTTTGGCTGAATAGAGACAATTTAGAACATCTTATTAACTGGCAGTAAAAACTTTTATACATATAAATGTACAAAACTTAAGGTCTCACCAATGCTTTTGGAAGAAGATGTCTGTATTTTCCAATACCATGTGTGGGCATTGATCTATACTGTCTGTTAGTCAGTAATACACCTGTTTAGACACAAAACATCCCTTGGTTACTGTCAGTTACCTTTACTTATACACACATACATATATGTGACCCTGGAGCACAAAACCAGTCATAAGTACGCTGGGGTATATTTGTAGCAATAGCCAAAAATACATCGCATGGGTCAAAATTATTGATTTTTCTTTTATGCCAAAAGTCATTAGGATATTAATTAAGGATCATGTTCAGTGATGATATTTGATACATTTCCTATTTTAAATACATCAAAACACAATTTTTGATTAGTAATATGCATTGCTAAGAACTTAATTTAGACAGCTTTAAAGGTTATTTTCTCAATATTTGGATTTTTTGCACCCTCAGATTCCAGATTTTCAAATAGTTGTATCTCGGCCAATATATCATAACAACCCATACATAATGGAAAGCTTATTTATTCAGCTTTCATATGGTGTATAAATCTCAATTTCGGAAAATTTAACCTTATGACTGCTTTTGTGATCCAGGGTCATATATAAAATTAGATATATAACAACAGATTATCTTACCCAAAGGCATCTGTGTAGTTAAAACCTGACTTCTGTGACATTAGAGAAAAAAAACACTGATTAATTGTAAAGCATCACCTTATATATATATATATGACTTCTGTATATATATATAAAAAAAAAACACTGATTAATTGTAAAAGTAATATTTAATATATATATATATATATATCACAATAGTAAAGTAACAATATTACTTTTGAAATGAGTAACAAGTAATGAGTAATATATTACATTCTTTGAGTAACTAGCCCAACACTGACATACAGACAAATATTTGATATCTAACAATAAAATGACACTTACCGAACCAATGATGCTGTACACACCAGTGCCCGTGTGTTCTGCAACAATAAAACCTGAAACAAAATAATTGAACAAAAAAATGATTGTAAATACAGTAAACTTATTAAAAAGAATACACTCATATCTGCTCTTCCTCTACGACCTTGGCTCATGTCAACAGCATACACCACAGCAAAACATCAACAACTGAGATGCCATACAAATACTGCACCTTGTTCAGTAAAGTGTTCATTGTTTCACGCTAATATTTTAATTCAGCAGTAAAGTTAAAAGATAAGCAAGTAAAACTCGTCTCGTAAAGCGGAGAGGCGCATGTACACTACAGCAGATCTTCTTCACGGATTTCAGCAGCGAATTAACTCTCGATTGGCGCATTACTGCCGCCTGCTGGAGCAGAAGCGTCGCATAGTTTTGCTGTTAAAATCTGTTTTAGCATTTTATAAGTTATTAACTTTGCTTAGGAAAAATATAATGTGGAAATAGTAAGTGGAAAATCAGAATTCACCACACTAGGTACTTGAAATCGTCAAAAAATGATCACTGACACAGAAAGCAAGCATTATTGTAATTTATCTATATTTGCTCAGTTCAAGGGTTAACGGAACGGGATGACGCAGGGCAGTGACGCTAGGTACGTGACGTGGCGCTTGAAAGCTCAATCTAACATGTTTGGTGCCCCGCCTTGTTTCCGCAGACAACATTCCGCTGGCTCGGCCCAGTACATACACAAATAACAATTTAATTTTCATAAGCAAATACGATTTAAGAACTCAAAAATATAGATTACATTTGAATTAAACAGTTCAGCGAGCCTGTTCAATTTAGATGTTATAAAGAAAAGACATGACAGGAAATGTGACGCTCAAAAAGGCACAAATTAAATGATAAGTGGTATTGAGATGATATCTGAATAGTTTCAGTGCGACCTAATTAATTGTCCACTATTGTGTCATTAATTTGACAAACGACCTGTTGAATGGACGTATGTCATTGTTATCTCTCAAATTCTATAGGCTGAGCAGAGCTGTCAATCACGCCTCTGTGAGTGTCATGTTAGGTTGCGGCGTAGAACTGGGCCTGTATAGGCGGCTGAGAGTCTCAAACCAAACCGAATTAGAGAAACAGTCATACTAGCGGCTTTATTTTCTTGTTTAGAGCATTTTAATAGTCATTGCAACACGTTCACACGCACATTAGTCCTAGCGGAACCGGCAGCATGTCTGCAACCGGAGATTTCGGCAACCCGCTCCGTAAATTCAAGCTGGTGTTTCTGGGAGAACAGAGCGGTGAGTGTCGAACCGAACCTACTGGTCCCTGTGTGTGTTTGTATATATGACGGGTTGAGTAAGTTATCTGTTTAAATATCTGTGTGTATGTAACATTATGAGTGAATGTGTGCATCTTGAGTGAATGTAAAATATTATGGAGAATTTAACGTTATATAAATATATTATGTATTATTCTGTAGTATATTATAATCTGACCGTTTGTGTGCCAAATATCTAAATACATTTGTGTGTGTGTGTGTGTGTGTGTGTGTGTGTGTGTGTGTGTGTGTGTGTGTGTGTGTGTGTGTGTGTGTGTGTGTGTGTGTGCTGGAATGTTTGTACATATAATTTGCTCCCAAATATAGTGAAACATGTCGAAAACCCACGTTTTGCTGAAATGATCTGGATCTTCTAACATTGAACTCTCACGTTTCACATGTTAGGAGAACTTGAGTGTGTTCATAAGATAAGAACACCAGCACTGACTAATAGATTCATATCACTGCATTCTCGTTCTGAAGATCCATTCCCCTTTCTGTGATATCTGGACCAAACACAGGAGGCCTGTCAATCTTTTTTTTTATTTGTGCTAGTGAAAAAATCACTGGTCCCAGAATTCAACAGTACATCAGAGTTCTATATGTAAATCAATATAAAGCATAAACAAAGATCATGTGGCATTATTTTCTTACAAATTAAAAAATGTAGTTAGACAAAATGTGTAAAAATAGCTTGGCCTTTTTTTTCTATAAATGTGAATAGTAAATATACATTGCAAATCTTCAAACTGTTTGCATATATTTACATAGGTGTTCATTTCACATGCAGTTTTTCAATGTATCTATCTTATCCTGTATGTTTCAGTAGTGTGAGAAGAATCTCACGTGAATCCAGAATGATTGTTGTTGACAGATTTATGCATTCACGCAGACTTTTGCTTCAGTCAGTTTTTAAAGTTGTGATTTTGGAATGAAATCTATTAGCATGTCAGTGTCAAATGTTAGGTGTCTCAAAGGATAGATACACATGAAATGGACATTTAATTTGTGTCCCTGGATTGATCTTTTCCTTCTAGGAAATGTATTGGCATTGAAAGTGATGATCATTGATGCAGAAATGTCTCTGAATAAAAATTGGCATACAGGCCACAACTTCACAAGGACGAAATAAAGATATGTAATATTTTGATAGTAACCAGTTAATTTTTCATTTGATTTTGCAGTGGGGAAGACATCTTTAATAACCAGATTTATGTATGACAGTTTTGATAATACCTACCAGGTGAGTGAATATCTGCAACTTTACACAGTGTTCTGATGTTCTTTGAGTTGTTGATCAGATGCAGTGGTGCATTTTATCCTTAACGTTTCATTTTCTTGCTTTTAATTTCCAGGCCACAATAGGAATCGATTTCTTGTCGAAAACAATGTATCTTGAGGACAGAACAGTAAGTAAAATGTTTTTGTTCTAACAGTAAATGCACATGACTTTCAATATTTTAAAGTTACTAAATGCATGAAAATATGAATCTTGTATAATAATTGTACTAGTGTGTAAATGTCTGGGATGCTATTGATTGATGATTGAGGGATTTATATGGTTTACTTTGGTCAATACTTTTTATGGCTGCATGATATGTCATTTTTAAGAGCATTTTAATGTCATTTAACATTGATTTTAATCAAATTGCTGTTTTTGTAAATCAAATATCTGTTTTTTTCTATACTGTGGTAAGAACAATAATTGTTAATTTTCTTTAAATTATATGTTTATTATATTTAATCATTTTAATTTATAAAACTGAGTTTACCCTAAACTTTGCTGCTGATATGGTGTTGAATAAACTAACAAACAATGATTGTAATGCATTCTACTTGTAGTTACCTATCACTATTATTATAGACAATAATTTGAAATTGTTTTGACGCATTAATGTTTTGTTGTTCTTATGACATATTATTATAATTCTACATCAAATTTTTCTCCTTGTGAAGCCCTAGTATTTAGATTTTCTTTGTTGAACATTAATTTGAACATTTATATTGTGATGAGTCTGTAAAACCCCAACATGAAGTGCACCGTGAGAAACTCCCGTGCCTCTTTCCCCCGGTGTGTCTCTCTCTCTCTCTAGATATTTGTTTACATGTGTATTTCTCTTTCTGTAAAGAGTTGTTCTTTTTGAGTGTGAAGGTTTTACTCTGAAGATCTGCAGTCTTGATTACATAACCCAACCCTAACCCTTACTAACATGAGCCCATCCGAAGTCTCACAACCTTAATCCGTTCCCTAGCCCCGAATCCTGAACTTGATGTCTTTTCAGTCCACTTTGCTTTTTCTTATTTCTTACGTTTCATTCCACTCCTTTTTCAACTTATTTTCCCTTTGAATGTTTCATTTTCCCCCTCTTTTCCTTTATTCTCCTCCTTTTCTTTTGTTTTTTTTCCATTCACACAGATCAGGCTGCAGCTTTGGGACACAGCAGGACAGGAGCGTTTCCGTAGCCTCATTCCCAGTTACATCAGAGACTCTGCTGCTGCTGTTGTAGTTTACGACATCACAAGTAGGTATCTGAGACCCAATCTCCGTCCAGTTCCTCTCCTCTTACCTCTTCCCCTTTCTCCCCACTCTCTCTCTCTCTCTCTGCTGGATCTCTGGTGCTAATATATTTGGCCAGGTGCGGCTGCAGCTTTGGGACACAGCAGGACAGGAGCGCTTCCGCAGTCTAATCCCCAGCTATATCCGGGACTCTACGGTTGCTGTGGTTGTCTATGACATCACAAGTGAGTGTGGATCCTCGGCCGGAGAACTTAAGGAAGAGGAAAGCTGTCTGTCATCTCAGCGCATTCTCTCTTTTTCTGTTACACATCCTTTGTTTTATGTGATTTCATTCTCTGTCTTCTTTTTATGACTTGCTTTTTGTTTTGCAACTGCAATTCAGTGTTAAAAACTGAGAACACATCTTTTTGTATATATTTACATTTAAAGGTTAACAGATCAGTGTTTCACTGTAGCTGGTAATGAAATAATAAAAAGCAGCTATATAGTACCGTTTTCATGAAGACAGAAATTATATATTTTTCTAAAAAGATTAGAAAAACAAGTAAATTTTTGGCAGCTGTGGTCAAGTTAATTCTACACCCTCAGCACTCAAAAGTAAGTTCCTACTAACATTTTGTAAACCATTATTTTCAGCAATGCATTTTTATATTTGCTTAAAATGTTTTGTTAAATGTTGTTTTCCTAATTTTGTTCATCTAAAAAATATTTTATTTATAAAAAAGAATATGCATTCATTCTCCATTTTACAGACTGATGAAATGTAGTTGATGTAGATGAGAGATGATTTGTCTATTTGTTTTCAGATGAACTCTTTCTGCACAGATTCATGAGCACAGAGACACTTCCAGCTTTAGAACTTCCTCCTTTCTTTCCTCTGATTTTATCCCTGTGTTTATATGTTTGTTTGTTTTTTCGGCCTGCAAGTTGTGTCTCCCTGTTTATGATCCTGGGATCCCCTGATAGACCCCTTGAGGCTCATCTTGATTATTAACCCAGTGTTTCTGAAATGCCCTCGACAGATGTTAACTCGTTCCAGCAGACCACCAAATGGATCGATGATGTCCGAACGGAAAGGGGAGGTGATGTCATAATCATGCTGGTGGGAAACAAAACCGACCTTGCAGATAAGAGGTATGTTTAAATAGTTGTGTTTGAGAACAATGACATGGTTTGTTACACTGCTGTTAAATGGTGTTTAACCAATATATATTATTTTATTCATCAAGGGTGCATTAAATTGATCAAAGGTTTCAGTAAAAACATTTCTAATGTTGCAAAAGATTTCTATTTTAAATAGATGTTTTCATTCATTAAAAAATTCAGGGTTGGTTGAAAAATATTAAGCAGAACAACTTTTTTCAGCATTGAAAAAAATAAATATTTATTGAGCAATTCAGCATATTAGAATGATTTCTGAAGGATCATGTGACACTGCAATATTTACATAATGTATACTAAACTAACAGAAATGTATCTAATGACAAAAGCACCTTTTTTGAAATGACACAAACTAATACTAAAACTCTCTTAATATGCTCAAAACAGCAAAATATCAGCAGTAGGCAAATATGAATTATTACATGTTTTTGTGGATAATTTCAGGCAAGTTTCTATTGAGGAAGGAGAGAGGAAAGCCAAAGAACTGAATGTAATGTTTATTGAGACTAGCGCTAAAGCCGGATACAATGTCAAACAGGTGAGTGTGACTTGACATTTCACTTGAATCAACAGTAGAAATATGTGCTTTGATTAAAAATCAAACTTGATTAAATGATATTTGCATGATTATTCAAAAATGGCATTGCTGAACATTTCTCTCATATCAATGGCTTCAGTAGAGTCCAGATGATTAAATATTCAACTTTTCTGAATGCAAACCATCTCAAATACACCCACACACTGTTTGCTTGTTTCTTTCTGATCACAGTGTGAGTTATTAATAATGGTGTTTGTGTTTGTATCGTCTAGCTTTTCCGGCGTGTAGCAGCAGCTCTTCCTGGTATGGAGAGCTCACAAGACAAGAGCAGAGAGGACAGTATCCTACACAAATACAAATATATGCATATATAATTGGGCTTTTCACACTTGCAGTTGCTTGTTTTAGTACTTGATTGTCCATCTGTATGCGTTGCAGTGTAAACAGACTACAAAACATTGTGTTTTTCCTTAATATTCTTTCCTTCAGTGATCGATATAAAATTGGAAAAGCCGCCAGAGCAGCCGGTCAGCGACGGCGGCTGTTCATGCTGAGGATTCAGTCGATATCTCTGTGCCGTGTCTCTTATCGTCGCTCTTTCAGACGCTCTGTCGCACTCACAGCATCTCTCTGGATATTCTGCAGAAGCTCCGTCCACCTGGAGAGAGTAGAACACTACTTGCCCGTCACCCTTGATCCCGCTGACCCACTCAGATGACTTTATATTGGAAAGCACAAAGTGGATGTGTGTGCTGTTGCTTTTCTCTTAATTGTTTCCATTTAACCGTACACCTTTTGTGGTGTTTTTGTTTTTCACTCTCAAAACACTTTATAAAGTGTGTTGTTTTTGTCCATATTCCGTTTTATGTGAAATAATACTTGTATTACTGTAATATTGACGTGAATAGGAACAAAACGATATAAATAAATGAAATTACAGAACTGTTGTGAGAAGGATATCCAGATTTGAACACGCAAGGACTTGTTCCAGATTCACGGTGCAGAGGTGGACGAAATGTTTGCGCGTGTTTTTGGAAATATCCAAGTGTAGATTTCATCATATGTGGCTATCAGGCGTTGCATCTGTGATGATGCTAATGTCTCTTCTTCACAAGGAAGAAAGGAAAGTGTAAAAACAAATGTTTTGGAATTTGGGAAGAACAAGTGCTGCTTTTAGCTCCGTTGACTCTCAAGCATTGCGTCTTTTTTTTCTCCTTCGATGCCATTTCTCATTTTGAGCATTAGAAAGCCAATAGCTTAGTCAAAGAAAGAGAAATACAGTTATTGTAAAGAAATATTATGTATATTAAGGGAAGTATCAGATCCAGTTTAACAGATAATATGCAGACATTGCCTTTGATGGTTTGTTTTATTGGGCTTCCACTGGTTTGTTTTTTATTAGCATTGTAAAGTTTGATTTGTTGTAGTAATGACACACTAGATATGGTTTGTTTTGATTTGTTGACTCAATTATGAACCCTAATATTTATTTGTAATTTCCTTTGTTTGGATTTTCATAATTTGTAGACCGAGACGTTTAGACATTCTGGCCCAAAGCACCTGCCACGTTTGTTTTTTGTTAAATGTTCAGAGATACAGACAACGTTTTTAAGATATAGTGCATTTTGTGGTTTTTGTTTGGTTGATTTCTTGAAACGGTCTCTTATAATTCAAATGGATTTTAACCAGTTTCGTCTGGCGACACTGTTTTGACACTAATGCTCATTATTTGGTCTGTTAAAATTGATAATAAAATAAAATATATTTAGCAACAGTGTTTTTTTTTCTGGATGGATAATGTATAACTGTGTTAATCAGGACATTGGTAGATTTAATTGCAAACACAAAAAATGAAATGCCATCTTATATGATTCTGATATCAGCATTTTATTTTAACCTAAGTATTGCACAACAATATACATTTAATAATAACTATACTTGCAAGTTAGCATAGTGGTACATAAACAGGTCAAATGCAAATGCTGCTCTGCCTGCTTCTAGTGGTCAGTCATAAGAACTTATTTTCATAACCCTGTCTTTATATCGAGGTATTTCAAAGGCTTAATCAATATATTCAGCTTTTGTTTGCTCCTTCAGCATCATAATCTCTTAGAAGAAGATTTTTCAAGATCCTCATATTTGAAGAGCATTCAATGGTCTGGTGATCCCTCCCAAACCTCTTATTTATTTATTTCTTATTTACATTTATCAGACGCTTTTATCCAAAGTGACTTACAGTGAATTCAGGTTATACATTTTTTGTCAGTATGTGTTCCCTGGAAATCGAACCCACAACCTTTGCGCTGCTAACGCAATGCTCTACCACTGAGCCACAGGAACACAAACCTCATGCAATGGAACATAATAAATTCAGGGCTTTAGTGTTTTATAATTAGAAAAATATTGGAGCTATTTATAAATAATGAAAAATAACATCACAATGGATAAAATACTGAACTTGTTTGTAAAGATTTACATGTATGCTATACACAGCAGAATCATAGCAGCAAGAAGAAACAATCATTATTTAGCTGTGTGAAGAGTTATGTTGCTTTAGAAATATATATCGGTATTCTACAGAAAAAAAAATCTGTTGCTTAATCCTGTCCTGATAAATCTGAGCAGCTAAAATAGGACTGTTTTCTTTAGACTGTAAACAACGGAAAAAGAAGAATCTCTCCTTTGCACACTGATTGACCATTTCATGACTTTAAATCAGCTGCAGCTATTCTCATATTTGCATATTCTCATATATGCAGGAGCATTTGCTATAGCTGAGGTTTATGGATGGCTCTTCCAGTCTGTTCTCACTCCAGTGATCATCCCGCTATCTGACCGGTCCTCAGCAGAACCAGAAGGGCATCCATAGAAGTGAACGCATCGCTGCACCTGCAGCCATTCCAGCCAGGAGGCCCAACGCAATCTGCTCTCCGAAACTGTCATCATAAGAGTCTCTGTGTACCCAGACATGCTGAGTCCCTGCAGGGAAGCACATCAGGATTAGAGGTACATCCCTGGTTAAATGTTTCTTTGTTTATGAAAAGATTCTACAGAGAGAACCAATAATACCACTGAAAATCAAGCAGAATTGAATTTCACAGTGGCAGTAAACTAAATATTTACATTTCAGCACAATTTCTTAAAGGAATAGTTCACCCCAAAACTGAAAATCTGCTGACAATTTACTCGCCCTCAGGACGTCCAAGATGTAGATGAGATTGTTTCTTCATCTGAACAGATTTGGAGAAATTTAGCATTACGTTACTTGCTTACAAATGGATCCTCTGCAGTGAATGGGTGCCGTCAGAATGAGTCCAAACCTCTGATCAGAACATCACAATAATCCACAGTTAATCCGCATGGCACCTGTCCGTCAATTAACATTTCGTGCATTTTTCTCTTCTGATTAAGAAAAGATGGCGTTTTCACTGGAGAAAGCAAACTTATTGAGAGAGGACACATTTAGACGGAAACATCGGTTTGAAGTAATGTTAATCTTAATGATAGATATTTTTCTTACAAACGTGGCTTTTCACTTCTGGTGACTGGAGTCATGCGGATTATAGTGATATTTTTATCAGTTGTTTAGAGTAGATCCGTTGGTTAGAAAGCGATTTAATGCTAAATTTCTTCACGTCTGTTTTGATGTAGAAACAAACTCATTTACGTATTCAATGTCCTGAGGGTAAGTATATTTTCAGGAAATGTAAAAGTGTACAATTCCTTTAATTTTCTTTTTTTAGTAGCTGTAAAATGCGTTCCCTTTCTTTGTGCTTTCTGCAGAATGAATGTGTTTGTATAATTACCTCCACTAGCTGTACTTGGCATGATGCAAACCGCATTATGACTGTTAATTGGAACGGTCTGGTATGTATCGTCATAAGGATTGTATGTGAAAACCTATGAGAGTGAAAAGAAATGTAAATTGAGTAAAATATGTAATAAATATAATAAACAGAGAAAACCATTCTGCATGTGAAGGAAAACACTCACAGGGTTTCTTTTTGCCTCCATGAGAGTGAGTTTCCAGGCCCTGAAAAGTGACAGAACGGAAGTAAATTTGAGCGGAAAGTGAGCGGGATTCATATTAAAATGTCAAAGTTCAAGACTTACAGTGCCTCGTCTTCACTGTTGGCACACAAGATCAGCAAGTTACCATCCCTCAGAAAAACAACCAGCATGTTCTCTCTGGGGTGACTCTCGGGTGGACATACATCTGCTCACAAAGACACTATTAAAACAGTATTTTCATACATGCACATGCTCTTTCTACATGACCAAATACATTTGAAATGTTGAAAAAGTTATTTCCTACTTGGACACTCCAGTCCAGACTTCACATTCACACCAGTGGCCTTCATATTCACTTTGGCCTCGTAGTCTCTTCTGGATTCAGTTTTGTAAAAAACAAAGCTCCCATCTATCCACAGGTCACCCCAGTTCAGCTTCCAGCGTTTGAGGACTGAAGCTGTGAAAGATTTCAATCAAATAAGAATACAAATCTATATTGTTATTGATTATCTGTCCCCATTTTCCATAGTCTTTTTTTATTATTAATTTAGGCGTTTTTTGCCTTTATTGGGACGATAGGGCCGGGGCCGGGGCCGGGAAAGGTCCACGAGTTGGCATTCGAAATCCGTTCTTCAGATTCGTTCATTGATTTATTCCAAAGTATACAGCTACACTCTTTCTGTATGCTACAGCATATTACGAGTATTACGAATGAAACACTGACTCACTCAATCAGCATATCCGTTCAATACCACGGAGTCGTTTATTAGTTAAATTAGTCGTAGTTTATTTATTTCAGAGTTATGCTGCTTCCACCACAGTTGGTATTGTCAACTCATACATCCTGAAGATACTAGACGGATGTCATTTTAAAGAATTTTTTATTTAAGACTTTTACAATTGTAAGAATTTTAAATGAAACCCCATCGGCATCGATTTATCATTTTATAAATTTGTGTTTTGTTTGAAGTCTCTCTGTGAGCACAAAACAACCTGGAGTCCATAACATTTACTGTACTGTACTAACACTGGCCATAAGAGGATTACTGCCAACAGCGTCAGGCCCTGAGTTTCATAACAAACCTTCTGGAAAAGTCTTTGTAATAATAAAACATAATATATAATACTATTTGATCTATTTAGTTTAATATACATACAAATTCTTCCTCAATCCTCTGTTGCAAACTACTTCTACTTTTCTGAGGTACCTTGAGAAGACTGGAAACTCTTTATACAAGCATATACAAATGAAGAATCGTATACTTACTCTGTCTCCAGAGCCAGCCAGATTTGAGCAGAGCCATTGGGCCTGATCAGTCAATAACAGCTTTACTCCTAATGTTGTGGTGCTTGTTTAATATGCCGGCTGAGTTTTGTTTGTGTGCGATGACAGTGACTGTAAGACGTCTCAGCAGTCGGAGGGGGTTTTGTAGTGCTGGAATAGTTTGATTACTCTTCTTCTAATCCTTTAAACAGGCCAAAGTGAAGCTTCGCTTGACCAGTAATCTCAGATTACTGCACAGTGTAAGTTTGTACTGGTTGTACGTGGAATATTCTCATCCTTTCCTGCATTTCTCAATCTTATTGTGTATTATTGTATATTACGTCTTAACAGTTTCTCCTTCTAATAGTCTCCTTGTTCAGATTGAATGCCATATATGCAAAAATAAAAGAAAAAGGTGTATAATGTTAGTCTATTGTCTCAAAAAGTGTGATTTAGATGAATAGGCTATTCATCTAAATCACACTTTTTGGGAAAATAGACTAACATTATACACCTTTTTCTTTTATTTTTCTTTTAAATTAAATTGATTTTTTTATGAATGTATTTCCTTTCTGGAGATGTCCTAACAAAGAGGTTCTGAGAGATGTTTTAACTCTGTGGGCAGGCACAGCACATCATGTTCAAATGCACACCTTTGGCTAAATTTAGCAAACATTGAGTAATTGGAGTAGTCATATCAAGCCAATTATCTATTTTTAAACCATCAATGACCTATTTATCACAGAAGCTGTGAAACCTGTAATTAGGAACCTTGTCATCACTGCATGGTACTGCAATTTTTCTAAATCAGGAATTACCCTTAATCTGTATAGTATCTCCCAGGTATGTGAATTTTACTGGTTTTCACTGTTTTTAAACGTGTCGACCTTTTCAAAACAGTTTGAACAGCTAGTAACACATTAAGTACCAGTGTATTTTTAGAAATCTGTTTATTGTAATGCATGGCCATAACACATATATAAATAAAGGATAAACAACAACAACATAATAATAATATCAATATTGATATTATAAATACATAATGTGACACTTCTACTACTGCTAATTATTATTAAAAAATAAACAAATTATTATTTATGATATTGAACTTGAGTTTGATTTGGTAAGTGTCCCACTTTATTGTTTATATACGCCCACCACTAGATGGCATCATTTTACCAGTATTGCATAATAATAAAGGTATAATACATTTAATTAAGTGACAGTTGATAAAAATTTATTATCATCACTGCCATTATATATAGAACGAGAACAGCAGAGTAAGAGCAAAGACTATAGAAATAACCGGAGATTTATGAATGAGATATTTCTGTCTAATCTCACATACTCTAATAGGCTACTGCACGCTAGTTTGTACATATTTAGTTCATATTATAACGGAAACATGTATCACATGTATCAACACATTCATAAACAGCACATACACAGACATAAACATACATTACATTTGTCTTCTAAACACATTATTGTTTGGTCACTGAAGGGCGCTGTTCTTCCGAGTTCTCTCTTCACTTCTCAGAGGAGTTTTTACGTGAGCGGCGCAACGGAAAGCTCTGGAAGTATTTCAGTGTTTTTTTCTTTCTTCCATGAAAAGATTATTCTGCACTGCATATCTCCGTCCCACAGATGTGTTTGGGTTCTGCGGGGTGAATTTCTAAGAAATTTTTCCTGTACATCCATATCCAGAAATGCAGCCTCCTCCAAGAAAGGTGAGTCGACCTGCTTCTTCATACTTTTTACGATGTTTTGTTGTCATGCTAGTATAGGCGATAGATAGATAGATAGATAGATAGATAGATAGATAGATAGATAGATAGATAGATAGATAGATAGATGTTGTCGTCTAGCTGTCTAACCATCATTATTAGTTATTTTTTTAAGTTGGATAATTGCAACATCTTAAAATACTAGTAAAATATGTATTATGTAATGTGTGTAAATATATGTTCACATAAAACGTATCGTACATGACTTATGTTTCTGTTTACGTTAAGTCCAGCATCTGCCCTACTGTCTCCATTGACTCGAGTATGCCAGACACAGGTTCCTCTTTCAGTTTGGTGTGATCTGGGTCAGAGTTTGTTCTCCAGAGGTTGTCATTGTGTGTGTTGCAGGTAAAAGTCACACAAGAGGTGAAACACACTCACACAGAGCAGCTGAGCAGACTCCAGCTCAAACACCAGACAGACTTGGACTTCCTAGAGGATCTGAGGTCGAGTTTGCATCTTACAGTGCTTTTAAAATACCTATCAGGCTATTTTCTGTCTGTCAGTCAGTATATTAGTGTTTAACTGCTTGATTTTGTGTGTGTTTAATCCTCAGGACATACAGCCAGAAGAAAGCGCTAATAGAGAAAGATTTCTCACAGGTGAGTTGTGGCCATTATATTCAATTGTGCAAGTTAATAAATTAAAGTATGTTTATTTTTTATGATATAGGTTGATTTTTGTTTGATATAGGTTGATCATTTTTATGATATAGGTTAATTATTTCCTTTCAGAATAATACAAAATGTAATAATGATGAACAGATGCATCTTCCACTGATCACTGACATTTTATGTGTGAATTAGTTTGTTTTTGTAGAGAGGTTGATTTAGTGACTCAGTGGAAAACACTGTGCTTCTTAATGACCTGCAGGTGGTTGGTTTCATGAATTTGTACCAGTTGCGTTTTGGTTTTAATCAGGCTTTTTTGTTTGTTTCAATGTGTTGCTAAGAAGATCCACATGATATAAGTTATGGGAGAGACGTTTTAAAATTCAAATTCAATTCAAATTTTGTGACTCTGATCATGTGACACTGAAGAGTCATGGCTGCTGAAAATTCAGCTTTGCCATTAGAGGAATAAATTACATTTTAAAATACATTAAAATAGGAAAAGTTATTTAAATTGTAATTATTTTTCACAATATTACTGTTTGTACTGCATTTTGATCAAATAAATGCAGCCTCGGTCAGCATAAGATAATGAATTGTAGTGTATATTTCATAAACAGATGAAAAGCACAAACAATCACCCAAATGATTGCTATATTTACAACATGACATGCTGACCGTCTTCATCGAGATGCTATAAGATCTGTGTGATCACCTGGTGAATGGAGAGCCCAGCTGTCTGAATGACTCTCAGTATGTGTATGTGAGTGAGAGGTTCTTTTCTGTTGGATCTGAAGCTTGTGCACCTGCGGGGCTGCTGCATGCTGATTGACTCATGAAGACAGGAATCTCTCTCTTCTTCAATGTCTCTTCCTGAGTCGACTCTTTAGAGCTGGCAGCTTTTAGGACTGGGTTGACAGTGCCAGATTGTAGTCTGAGGGACAGGAAGCAAATCCTCTCTGTTTTGGAGGGATGCTATTCAATCTTTGTGGAACCTGTTATGGTTCAGTCATTTCAGTTTGTTGAAACTTTGTTGGAATTATCATCAGTAAACCTTTAAAAAATAAAGTTCCCAAAGACGGTTTTCACAGCAGTCCCATTGGAGAACCAGTTTTAGTCGCCTTCCAATAATCTTCAAGTGAACAGTTCTTATGTATGAAGTATGAAAAACATTTCAAAATTCTAAACAATCATTTTACATTACAAGGAAGCTTTTGTGGAATGGAAAGGTTCCATTGATGTTAAAGGTTCATTGATGCCAGTAAAGAATCTTTACTTTTAAGAGAATAGTGGTGAAGTAATGAAAGGAACTTTGTACTAGCTTAGTTATTTTCAGTTTCTGTTTTAATTTTGTTTATTTTTTTGCTCTGATATTTTACCAAATTGTTTGTGATTTTTGGAGATCAGTTCAATACAGTGACATTTACTTGACTTGAAGATGGAAAGTGAGTGTTGTTTTCTCCTTACTTCTGTTTCAAAGGCAGCCAGTTGCTTGTAAATCTACATGTTTTTACCGCTGTCTGGCATTTAAGTGTCAAGCAGACATGCAGAAATACCCATGTGGGTTTCGCTTTTACAGACTGAACGTTGTCCTCCGTGTTTCCACATCTGCACTCATCTGGAGTGATGGGATAAAAGGAAACATTTCTCTAAGGCATCTGTTTTTTTTTTGTGGCGACGATTGCAGTGAAATTTTTTAAATGCTCAGAAGTTTAAATCTAAACTTTCATAAATGTTTAATGAAATTATATTGAAGGAATAGGAACATTTACTCATCCTCAGGTCTTCCAAGATGTAGATGAGTTTTTTTCTTCATCAGAGCAGATTTGAAGAAATTTAGCATTACATCACTTCCTCACCCATGGAGCCTTTGCAGTGAATGGGTGCCGTCAGAATCAGAGTCCAAACAGCTGATAAAAACATCACAAGTAATCCACACAACTCCATTCCATCAATTAACATAATTGCGCAGCAAAACTCCATCATCAAGAGCTTTTCAAACCATCACTTCCAGCTAGTCCTCTATCCATAATATTACTTTCTCCAGTGAAAAAGCAATCTAGTCTGAATCAGCAGAGAAATATGCACAGATCAAGGACATTTAAAAGTCAAAATATTTTCTAAACAGATGTGTTGGTGGATTTTGATGTGAGAGGACAAGAAGGGACGAACCTTTTCATGGTCTGTTATTTTGGCCAGAAGGCCATCTGTTTTGTATGAAGTGCTATATAAACGAATGTGGCTTGACTTCGTAGGCTCTGCATAAGCTTGCATCACAGTACTTGAAGCGAGAGTGGTCTGGAGCCCCGTCCGAGGAGCAGAGAGACTCCAGGTAATATGAGGAATGAAAAGAGCATATATGATTGATTTTCAGTTATCAAAGATGTTTGTGTGTATGTGTATAGAAATGTTTGGGCCGTGTGGAGATCCTACTTGGAGGGTGTGATGAAAGTGAGCCAGTCTCGTATCAACGGATGTGAGAGCTACCGAAGCCAGATCTCAGATCCTGTGAAGACGTTCAGAGCGCAGAAAGACCTTCAGCTGAAGAAGGTAAATGTATTAACAGATACTCTGGACTAAAGTGTAACAGCGGCCATTCACAAACATGTTTATTCATCTGCTTTCTCTCAGTGCTGCGAACAGCTGGCAAGAGCTCAGGCCGATCTGCAGGTCACGATCAGAGACCTGGAGAAGAGCAGGAAGACCTACCAGGAGGCGGAACAAACAGCGCAGACTGTGAGAGAGAAAGCTGATATGGAGGCTAAGTACGTTTGCTGACCTGTCACATGTGAAGGAAGAGATATCACTGTCCACAAGAACAGGGCAGAGAGTTGTCATGTTTTTCAGTTTTAAAAGAACAATCATAATTTTTTGCTGTTTTTCCTTACTCTTGTTTTTTTTCTCTGGTATTTTTCTATTATTCCTGTTTACTTGTGCAATACAAGGTCAAAGCTCAGTCTGTTTCAGTCACGCTCCAGTCTGAAGAGGGCGAGTGTGAAGGTACAATGCACAATATATCAGTTGCATATTGGTTCATTTGTTGATATATAATGTTTTAAAGTGCATGCTCCTTTCTCCTATTTGTTATGTTTAGATTACTATGTAACACTCACCCAGAGTTAAACTTGAAATATAACGAATTATTTAATAACACTAATAAATGTTACCCACTATGACTTCTATTCTAGACAAAATTCTATATTGGACATAATATAAAAAATAGAGGGTGAGAAAGAAAAGTGGAAAATGGTTTACAAATTATGATAAAAAAACATTTAAATAATAAAAACTGTTACATACATAAATTACAAACATATAAGCAAATAACGTATAAAATAAAACACAATTTTTAGGATGTGATCCATTTAATTAGGACATTACTTTACTTCAGTGAGTGATGTTTTGCCATCATATAGTTAAATTTGCATGGTGAACGTGAACATTTTCTGTTGATTTCAGCTGAAAGCCAAGAAGAACGAATGGAAGTCCAAAGCCACACAAGCAAGGAATGATTACCTGCTCACACTGTCAGCCACTAACGCTCATCAGGACCGCTATTATGAGACAGACCTGATCAGCGGCATAAGGGTGAGGCCAAATATTGCTCACCTTTTGTCTTTATTTAAAAATAAAATCTAAATACTATTCCTTGTTTTTGTGTCCAGGTTCTAGATAGCAGTTTCTACAATCACGTACAGAGTTTTCTGATTTCACTGTGTCAGACGGAGCTTGAGACGTCTCAAAGCATTCAGGACACTTTTCAGAGCCTGCTGCAGACATCCAGTGGGGTGAGTTACACACACACTTGATCATACACTGCTGTGGAAAAACACACATGAACCACAGTGCCGAATGTAGAGCAGGTAATATGATCTGCCACTAGAGAGTTATTGGATCAAATCCCAGCTCAAGCAGTTAATACTGACCTTAAAGAGAGAAATGTACCTGCTTTAGAGAGTTTACAGTGGTCTAGGAATGAGATCTTAACTCTATGTTAGAGCAGACAGGCTTTTTAAAAGATATATTGATGTTTCAAGTCAGCAGTAACTGGGTAAAACATAAAAGTATTGAAATTAAAAATACAAAATGAATGTTAGTTAATACTGAGTGTACATTTGAAGAGAATTGACTGATTTTCAGTAGTGACAGCCTTCAGCCTGTCGTTAGGTCTGTTTGTAGTCCTGTTGTTGTAATTTGATGATTCTCACAGTGTTTCTTTTCAGTTTGTGGGACTCAGGTTTAATGTCTCTAGTCCAGCATCAGGTTACAACACACACACACACACACACACACACACACACACACACACACACACACACACACACACACACACACACACACACTATTCATGAATTACCTGTTCTAGTGGTCTTTCATTCCTCTGACAAAAAGATTATGTTTGCTGTGCTATTGTTAATGGGATATCATGACATTAGTCAAGTAGTTTACATAAATGTAATTGTCCTTGTGTGTTTGTATGTGTGTGTCTGTAGGTGACCCAGGATAATCACCAACAGATATTCATTCAGGACAACCCAGTGTTTCAGAAAGCTGCCCCCTTTCAGTACCAGCCCTGTGAAAATGATTCGGTATGTTGCCTCCCACTCAGGCATGTACTACAAAATTGCACAAATAACAGAGATGCAAAACTCATTTTCTCCACATATTTGTGATATTAAAAATATTTGTACAATTAATTTATACATGTATTTTTTATTTTATTTATATATTAGGGTTGCACCATTAATAAATAAATGGATGATATGATAATAAATATATAATGGATGATATAACAATAAATATAAGTAATTTGAAATTATTTTATTGAAATTACTAAAATTGAATACAAATTAATTATTCAATTTTTTTATCCAAAATCTATTTTGTCTAAATGGCTGATATTAAAATACATTTTAATAAATGAATAAAAAAAGTCAGATAATTTTTATTAAAATTAAGAATTAAATTAAATCAAATTTTATCCAGTCTACAATCTGTTGTTTAAATTCTATAAAATAATATAAATAATAATACCAGCATAACTAATATTTGACAATAAGGTTTCATTAGTTAACATGAATTAACAATGAACAAAGAACAACTTTTACAGCATCTAATAGTCATTCAAAAAGATTTTACATTTATTGTGGATTCAATGTTTTAATTAAATGAAGGTTCACCACATGATCTTATCCAAAAACTCCTCTTTCATTTTAACTGTCACTTAAAACATTATTATAATATTCTTATTTGTTCAGTATTCAGTCAGGAAAAGTGCTCTAATGAATGTTGAATGCGTTCTTCCACGACTGTTTAACAAACATGCAGTAGCGCCCCCTGATGCCCGCAAGTCATCTCGCCCCTCACCACACCATCATAGTGGCCCGTTTGTTCACTAACCCTCTTTTTGTTTGTGAGTCAAACAAGCTTTAGTCTGTTCCTAAAGAAAACATTAGAGATGCAGCCCTCAGCGCTGGTGGGGCGGAAAGTGCAGGCAGGAAGCAACACCGCCTGTGAAAAGAGGGCATTGAGAAGTGAACCTGCCCCACCTCTTGCACCCCTCATGAACACCACCCATTCCACCATCCCTAAAATAAACAGAGTTTAAAAAATAAATACTGTATATTATTAGAAATGATTTCATCACATTCATCGGATGTAAAATCATCAGTATCAGATGGGCTGATGCATGCAGGGTTCTGTGTTTTCTCAGTCCCAGGCAAGTCTAATGGTTTGTGTTTTTCTTCTATTATGCTGAAACCATTTCTTCAAGGAGTTGTTGTAATATTCAGTTTGTGCTGAACAGGAGTTGCTCTGTAAAGTAGCATCTCGAAGGATCATTCTTCAAGAGCGTATGTCACCTAATCCTTTAGTCTGTCAATATTTACAGACATAATATTTTAAGAGTGCGTAAGAGTGCAAACTTCTCATTTTGGGAGACTGATGTTGTTCTAAGTTATGCTGGGACGTGGGCTCTGAGAAGCTATCAAGGTTTCATGTGCAGAAATAGGGTCTGTGTTGTGTATTAGTCAACTCTCTGTTTCTTGATCTCTTTAGGTCAGGGAACTGCTGAAGGAGAGTGGCACGGCTGAAGAGCACAGTCTGAATAAAGAAGCAAGAAAATGGGCCACACGTGTGGCCCGAGAACACAAAAACATCATCCTTACGCAGAGGGTGAGCGAGCAAACAATATGATGCCTTAGCATGTGGATTTTTGCTATTCAAAATATTGTTATATTTCATATTTTATTTAGATATGCATTTTGTTTATATATTAGGGTTGTACTAATATCAAAATGTTACTGATAAATGGGCAATATTTAAATAAATGTAAAATCTAAGATTATTTTCATGAAAATTCATAATTAAATGATAATAGAAATGTGTTTAATATTAATACATTATTCAAATTAAAACCTTTTAAAATTAAATAAAAAGTTGCTTCTGTTAACATTAGTTAATGCACTAACACAAACAAATTCATTTTTATGAACTAACATTAACAAAAATTAATAAATGCAATGGAAATATATTACTCATTCTCAGTTCATACATTAATATTGAAAAGTGTTACTATAATATAAAATCTGGTTTGTCTCAGATTAAAAATAAAACAATAGCAAAATTAAATAAAATATAATATAAAATAATTATAATATCAAATGTATTCATCTAAATAAAAGTACAACAATACCAACTAAATTCAATGAAATAAATATAATATAAAATCTGTATAGTCTCAGATTAAAAATAAAAATAAAAATCAATCATTTTAAATAATTTAGGCCTCACAACATTATAAAGTACAGTATAGTACAGTATGTGTTTAAGTGTATAAGTATGTTTAAGTATGTGTTTGCTTTGATTTTTAGACTCTTTTAGAGTATGAAGAGTCACATCAACAGGACCAGAATAACAATGAGCTGGAACTGAAAATGGACGACGCAAGAGAATGCATTCGGAAATCAGAGGTGAAGAGTGTGTTTATTTGTGTTTGTATATCAGTCCAGATAAAGTTCACCTCTGGGAAAACTCACACGCCCTCTGCTGGTCGCTACTCCTTAAACATTCAGTCCAATAAATTTCAAATAATACCCTTTCCTCTAACAAATGTTGGAACAGTACATAAACAGTGTGTAATAAAATAGGAAGCTGGTAGATGATGAGTCCACTCTTCCTGTAGATGGTGAAACTGAAGGCAGAGGTGCGTCTGAACCTCTCAGAGACATTGGTGTGGCTGTAGACGTCTGGCTGAAGAGCGCCATGAACCAAGTGATGGAGGAACTGGAGAACGAGAGATGGGTGGCCCTCAATACCCACGATGCTTCACTCTCTGTAAGTCTGAAACTCTTACGGTCAAAGCCAGATTCACGCAAACCCCTATAACCCATTCTAATCGTGTTTTACAATAAATGTCTAAAGCACTCTGTAGATTTGGACAGAGAAGATGATGAGGACACAGAGACGCTGGACGACAGCAGCTCCAGCCCCTCTAGCACTCACAGGAACTACCCTCTCACCTGCTCTGTGCTGTACTCCTATCAGGTGCGCACCTGGTGTGATCTAGCCTTGTTCTTTGCTCTATTCATCCATTTGCAATGTCATTTCCTGAGCTTTATTTCCACAGGCATCCCAGCCTGATGAGCTCACAATCCAGGAACAGGAAATACTGGAGCTTATTGAAGATGGAGACATGGAGGACTGGGTTAAGGTACACGCAGACCCTCTCAACTTGGTCAGGGGTTTTTAAACTTTCAAATGGCTATGATCCTATTGCTTATAAATATATATGCCTTTATAATTTAAGTAATGAGTAATATATATATATATATATATATGTGACCCTGGACTACAAAACCAGTCATAAGGGTCAATATTTCGATTTGGGATTTGTAGATGTATACATCATCTGAAAGCTGAATAAATAAGCTTTTCATTGATGTATGGTTTGTTAGGATCTGACAATATTTGTCTGAGATACAACTATTAGAAAATCTGGAATCTGAGGATGCAAAAAAAATATAAATATTGAGAAAATCGCCTTTAAAGTTGTCCAAATGAAGTTCTTTGCAATACAAATTTATAATCAGAAATTAAGTTTTGATATATTTACAATAGGAAATTGACAAAATATCATCATGGAACATGATCTTTACTTAATATCCTAATGATTTTTGGCATAAAATAAAAATTATTAATAAAAAAATATAATTTTTGACCCATACAATGTAGTTTTGGCTATTGCTACAAATATACCCGTGCTACTTATGACTGGTTTTGTGATCCAGGGTCACATTTATATATATATATATATTAATGTAGACAGATCCATTTGTACTGTGTGAGGAAATATAATTTATTTATTTATCATACACTACTTTTCAAATGTTTGGGGTCAGCTAGATTTTATTTTGATAGAAATTAATACTTTTATTCAGCAAGGATGCATTAAATTGTTCAACGGAGACAGTAAGGGCATTTATATTACAAAAGAGTCTGTTTCAAACAAATGCTGTTCTTTCTGTTCATAAAAGAATACTGAAAAAATATGGTTTCCAAAAATAATATTGTGGCAAAACTGTTTTCAACATTGATAATAATAAATGTCTCTTGAGCAGCAAATCAACATATTAGAATGATTTCAGAAGGATCATGTTACACCGAAGACTGGAGTAAAAATGCAGAAAATTCAGCTTTGATCACTTTAAAATACTTTAAAATAGAAAACATTGTTATGTTGAAATCACATGTAACTATTTTTACTGTATTTTTTATTATATTTTAAATAAATGAAGCCTTGGTTAGTCAGGCCTTCCTCACCAGACGGCAGATGGTTCAGAATGCTGCAGCTCATAACGGGAACACGAAAGCGGGAACATATTACTCCCAATTTGGTCCATCTTCATTGGCTTCCTGTTCATTTTAGAATTGATTTTAAGATTTTAATCTTAGTTTTTAAAGCATTAAATGGTCTGGCACTGACATATCTCTCAGACTTAATACAGCCAAATGCTCCATTGAGGGGACTTAGGTCTGCTGAGCATTCACTGTTAGCTGTTCCTCGTGAAGAGCAGGGGTGACCGTGCGGTGGCGGGCCCAAGACTCTGGAATTATCTGCCTTTACATGTTAGAAAGGCCCAAACACTTTCTGTTTTTAAGTCTAGCTTAAAAACCTACCTTTATAGTCTGGCGTTTAACACTGTGTGAGAGCTGCTATTTTATTTGATGTTATTCTATAATATTTCCTAATATTTTTTTACTTTGTTATTCTTTTTGTGATATTGTCTCATTCATGCGTGTACAGCACTTTGGTAAACACTTGTTGTTTCTAAAAAAAGTGCTTTATAAATAAACTTTGACTTTGGTGAGCATAATAAATAATTAATAAAAATTATATTTAAAATTTAAAACAAATTTATACAAATAAAAATTATTTAAAATATATATATTTAAAATCTTTAAACTTTTGAACAGTAGTGTGTGTGTGTGTGTAATGTAAAAATAAAGTATGATATAAAAATGATTATTAATCATAACAGACTTATATTAAGTGTACCTTTTGAACATAACCTTTGAACGGTAGTGTACATATATTTATTAATAAAATGAGTAATTTTAAATAGCTTATTTTAAATGTGTTTATTTTAAATAAAACAAATTTAAATGAGTATTTATATTATAATTATCATTTATTTATAAGTTAATAATTACATTTTGGAATAATGTGCTAAATAAAAACTAAATTCTTGAAATATCTATAAAATGTTTTTGTATTTTAAAGTAGTATTTATATGTTTTTTTTGCTTTACAATTTTGCTCTGTTATAATAAATGTTGTCTTTTTTATATCTCTTATTTTCTGCTGACACATTAACATCCTGTTGGGGCCCCATAAGGCTTGGAAAAACCCTAGTTTGAAAACCCCTGAAGTAACATGGCACTTACGATGTTGTCATTTATTGGACAAGTGTATGTTTTTCAGGCTAGGAACAGAGCAGGGCAGGTGGGATACGTGCCGGAGAAATACCTGCAGCTCCCAACCTCCAGCTCTCTACAGAGGATGCTCCAGTCTTTCTCCAGCGGGGATACCCAATCACACACCTCCAGCACTTCTGCAGAACAAGAGCCAGAAATAGAGTCACTCACACAGAGCAGCCCGAACACTCGTGGCAGCGGTGAGACTACTGGTTATAGCATAATAACTGGAGTAATGCTAGTTTAAAGTATTGTAGTACTGAATGCTTAAAGGGATAGTTCACCCAAACATTTTAATTCTGTCATTAATTACTCACCCTCATGTCGTTCCAAACCTGTAAGACCTTCGTACCACAAATTATGATTATTTTTGATGAATTCCGAGAGCTCTGTGACCCTCCCATAGACAGCAAGGATCCTAACATGATCAAGGCTCAGAAACGTAGCAAAGACATCATTCAAATAGTCCATGTGACATCAGTGGTTCAACCGTAATTTTACGAAGTTACGAAAATAGTTTTTGTGCGCAAAGAAAACAAAAATAACGACCTTTTTCAAATATTTGTCTCCTCCGCGTCACCCTACAGTGCCATTTTTGGAGAGTATGACATATGTAAATAAAGTAAATAACATACTGTATTTACGCGGATATATTGTTTATGTTCAGATCAAAGTGTAAACAATGTATCTGCATTCTCAAACAAAAAAAATATTTTTTTTGTGCACAAAAAGTCGTAAAATTACGGTTGAACCACTGATGTCACATGGATTATTTTAATGATGTCTTTGCCACATTTCTGAGCCTTGACCGTGGTAGACTCTGCTGTTTATCAGAGGGTCAGAGAGCTCTTGGGATTCATCAAAAATATCTTAATTTGTGTTTCGAAGATGAAAGAAGCTTTTACAGGCTTGGAACGACATGAGGGTGAGTAATTAATAACAGATTTGTAATGTTTGGGTGAACTATCCCTTTAATACAGTTTAACAAACAGATCTGCCATCTTCCTCTTTTGCACAGCCGTAAATCTGGCCAGGGCTCTGTATGCCTATGAGGCTCAGACTGAGGACGAGTTGTCTTTCCCAGAGGGAGCTGTTATTTGCATTCTCAGCAAACACAACCAAGAAGATGATGGGTTCTGGGAGGGCGAGTTCAACGGCGCAGTGGGCGTCTTTCCCGCAGTATTAGTGGAGGATCTATGCAGACCGGAGAGTGCACAAACACACAAGAGCATGAACGTGCAGGTTTATACACTGGCCACACTGAAAACGATTTTTGTATCATGTTTACAGCAAGCCTATGTTCATGCTGAAATATGTTTTGTAATAGCTGTTTCTTACCAGCAGGTGTCTCTGTCAGTTCTGGATCAAGCAGCCTGTCCACCCACTGTGTTTCCATCCTGTAGCAGTCCAGAGTCCGTCCCGCTGCCATCTTTGACCAAAACACTCCCTTTAAACAACTATCAAACCCCAGAATCCCCCAAAACCTCAAGCCACAGTAAGACAGAGAGCACCACAGCAAATCCTAAAGCTTTATAATAAACCTCACACATGACTGTAACATTTGAGTAATGTTCAACTTCACAATCTGCATGTCTTAAAAATGTTGACTAATAAAAAGAAACATTATTTGCATGTATTAATTTAGCTACCTACAACTAAACTTTATATTTTTTCTAAAGAAGAACTTCTTGGCCTACATTGTTATTTTAATATTATTTATAAGCTTATTATAGTTTTAATTAATATTTTGACAACTTTTATTTGTATATTTTCAGTTTTCTATGTTTTAGTCATTTTGATATGTGCTTTTATCATTTTAATTATTTTTCTAAAATATTTAGCTGATTTTTTTACATTTAGTTTTAGTAATTTTAGTACTTCAACTTTTACATATTTTCAGTTTGTTCCAAGGCAGAATTTCTCATCTCCGTTTTTTACGTCTTTCATTTAATTTATTTTAATTTTTTTATTTTTTAACTTTATTTCAAGTAACGAAAACCATTTTTTAATATTAGGATTATGACATTATGAAAAGGTTTTAGTTTTAGTTCAAAATTACAACACTGAGGCCTAGGGTTATTACAGCTAACTAAACCTAAAAACATAAATATTGTTTGTTACTCGAAATAAAATACATTTGAACTGAAATACAACATAAAACGTATTTTATTTCAAGCTAGTTGCTAAAGTGGTGTTTTTAATTTTGGAGTGTTTAACTTGATGTAGTAAAATATCAAACTAAAACTGAAGTAAATATGTATACAAACTATATAGACATAAAAAAACACAAAATATAACATTTTAAAGAATTACAAAACCACTCTACAAAACATTAAAATGGAAAATATGAACAATCCAAAAATTGAATAAAATAATAGTATCTCAATATTATTTTAATGGTACTAAAACAACATTACTGGCTCAAAATCACTCTCCAGAACATTCTCTTTCACCGTTCCTGGCTGGTGGAATGATCTTCACACCCCCATCCGGGCGCTGGATCCCTGTCAATCTTCAAGCAACAACTGAAAACTCATCTCTTTCAACTCTACTTGACTTCATCATAAAAAAATAAATAAAAAAAATACCTTTCTAAATCTTTCTCTTTACCTTTCTCTCCTTCGCTTGCTAGCTTGTATTTATTTGAACAATGCCTGAGACTTGGTGTTAGGGGCACTTCCTCTGTCTGTTTGCCTCTTCAAGACTAATCGCTTTATGTACTCCCCAATTGTAAATCGCTTTGATAAAAGCATCTGCAAAATGACTAAATGTAAATTACTGAGGCTTTTGTTCTATTATTAGTTTTATGCTCTTGCCAGATGTCAGAAGTGTTTTTCCTCCACAGGTCACACCCACACCCCGTCACCCAGATCCCCAGGAGAGAGCGGGTCGGGCCTGAGACCTGTGAGATCTGCACTTCTAAAGCTGCATGCCAATGATGGGCGCTTTTCTGTGAATTCTGATGGGTGTCTTTGTTTTCTGCAGGTAAGAGCTGCTCCTCCTCCTCCACCCAAACAGCTGGCACAGGGCCAGGTGCAGAAGAGAGAAGAGGTGGAGATCACACTGGTTTGACAGACACTTTGGGGCACATTTGACAGACTGACGTTGCCATGCTTGAATGCACTGCATGAATTTGGTCTGGGACGTTCTGAAACTTCTTGGAAATAGAGAGGCACAAGCTGACGAGCACTTAAGTGGTTCCAGACCTCCTCTAGTTTGTTTTTGACTAGGCCCAAATGTGTTAATAGATGGACATGCAAAAGCTGGCTTTACTAGAGCTACAAAGAGACTTTTTAAAGGGAAAAGTGGCAATTTCAGTGTTGACTTTTATGTATGATTATATATTTTGTCCATAAAGTTTATTAAGGCTAATATGTTTAGATGCATATTTTAGTTTTGCTAATCTGTACCTTTATTGTCAATATTTTAATCATCTGATGATTAGACATTATTTGAATTAATATTCATATATTTTGTAGGTATTGTACATTTCATGAGGCTAAACACAAGATGAGCACTTTAGATTTAGTTTTATTTAGGAAATTCTCCTTTTCTTTTTGTTGTCATTTCCTTCATGTTCTTTGTAATCTTAAAGAGACATGGGGACATGGTGAGAAACATGAATTTTTACAGTATTCGTTTAAAAAAAGTTCTCTCATCATTTATTTATCTTCATCTTATTCCAAACGTGTTTGACTGTTTCTTCGGTGGAGTACATAAGGAAAGAATTTTGCAGCAGCCACTTGTTCATTTATCATTGTGTGGTAAAAGTGTATGGAAAAATATTTCATTTTACTTTGTCTTAATGTGCAGGACATTTTTCATTTAGGTAATATTTAGGTTTACAAATATTATTTCACACAGTTGTGTGTCGTTTCAACATGTAATTATGAAGCGACGAGAAATAAATTAAAACTAAAATAATGACTTTATTCAACATTTAGGCACCGTAGTGTCTCTTCTGCGTCAGCGTAGCACCATATTGGAGATTATCCCCTGGACACAAAATGTGTATACTCTTCTGTATCAGCCAGGCCACAAGGATGCGCTGTTTGTGTTGAAATCAGAGCGTAAATCGACGAAGACGACTCATCCCTGTGTCGAGGCGGATATAGAAGAGTACGCATTTTGCATCCAGGGGATAATCTCCAAATTCTTAAATGGCCTTTCGTCAATTATTCCTTACTTAATGCATGGCAAACTGTTGATTATCCCTTACATAATTCATTCAATAAAGAACCAACCAGGATAATTGTGATTTCATTAGATAATTTAATATAGTAAAAAACAACTGGGTTACAAACTGCTTACAGCAGTAAATGTAAATTGAAATTAAAACAATGTAAACCTTGTAAATAATTGTGCGTCCATAAACATAAAAATGCCACAATCAGTTTCATCACTTCATATGTTTTTTCCCTTTAGGGATCAATAAAATTCACAGACAGCCACCAGAATTAAAACAGTTCCTCTGGCTTTATGAAAGGCCACTCAGTTGTTCACTGACTTCCCAAAGCTTTTTGGCCACCGCGTCATCTTTGGCTTTAACAGCGACCTCCTCCACAGCACAGCAGGAGAAATAACGTCCACTGAAATGCTCGATTCCTTCTTGAACGGCACAATGGAGAGTTGTTTGGGCTCCGATTTTTGGGTCCAGGAACAGCAGTCTAGCAATTGGCTCGATGAAAACTTTCTGCCAGAGACTCACATTGCGGGAGAGCTCAGTCTTTACAACACCTGCAAAAGAGTGATACAATATTATGTATTTGTTTAACCCAACTGAACGGTAATTAAACACCTTCAATAGAGAATAAGACACAAGTTTATCAGGTTTATCAAAAACAGGAAATGGCTCTGAGCATTCCAGATGATAGGCTAGATTAGCACCAGTGATCTGGAATTCACACGCGCACACACCAATACCATGGGTCTCATGCACTCTTATTTTTACTCATTATGTCAATATACTTCATCTTATTATTTATAATTTCAACATGAATTGTTTCATTCCCACTGGGAATATGATTTTGCGTTCCAGTGTATCCAGTTGGTCGTAAACAAACTGGTTTCATGCACAAATAAGTTGTGAATGGCACTCAAGTGAAAGTGGCTGATAGGTCATGTGATTAGACAGTCTGAGCTTTCGGATAGACCTTCTGTTAATGTATGGTCAAAAAGTGCTGCCATATTTACCACTTATTGGATTAAATCCAATTATTTCTAAAGGAATCTGCACGATCTGAAACTTTGTGTGATAGCAAAACTTTTTTTCCATGCAGATTTCCCAATGGGTATTATTTACGTAAATATTTTTTACAGATATATTTGGCCAACAGAAAACTGCTTGGTTTAAAAGTGACTTCTGTGTGACTATTGACAACATAACCTTTTGTTTTTGGGACGGTTACATTTTGACGAAATTTCACTGTGACCTCACCTTAAGAACACTGAAAAACATTGGTGTTGAACATTTTTACAGAGAAATTGCTTGTCAAATTCTTATCATTCCAATAACTACAAAAAAAGGCAAGTAAACTAAATTACAAGTAGAACGTCCGTATAGACTTGGTATTTTCTTGGGAACCCCAATAATCTAAAGGTTTCATTGACAACTTCATTTTTTAGTGAATGTGAACATTCAAATGTGAATATGAGTTTTCCCCTAAAAATGAAATCTATCATAATTTACTCAGCCTTGTGACATTCCAAACCTCTATGACTCTTCATTTGTGGAACGCAAAAATAGGAATTTGAGTGATGTACAAACAAATGGTTTTGAATAACAAGGGTAGGTGAATAATGACAGATCTTCAAATTTACAAACTATTTCTTCAAGTATGATTTACCTGGATGAACACTGTAGCAGGTGACGTTTGTGCCCTTCAGCCTCTTAGCCAGCTCGTGAGTGAACAGAACGTTACACAGTTTGCTGTTGCAGTAGGCATGGAAGAACTGCCAGCTGTATCTCCCTGAGCCCAGGTCTTTGGTGGCGACAAGAGAATCAAAATCAATCTTGCCCCAGCGATAGGCCATAGAGGATAGTGTGATAACTCGAGCAGCAGGACTCTCTTTCAGACGATCCAACAGAAGACATGTGAGCAGAAAATGGCCAAGATGGTTGACACCAAACTCTATGCCAAAACCATCCTCAGTTCGACCATCCGCCACAAGACCTAAACATAAAAAACCTTTGAATACCGTGCCACACATTCCAGATAATATTCAGATAGTGTTCAATCAAGATAGCCAGACATTGATTACAATCTGAATTGAAGCAGTATTGATGGTTTGGCGTACCTGCATTATTGATGAGCAGGTCCAGTCTTGACTCAGATTTGAGAAAGTTCTCAGCAAAAGCTCGCACAGATTTGAAGCTTCCGAGATCAATCTCCATGAACATGATGTCATTGCTTCCTGTGGCCTGAACAACAAACGAAGGTTCAATAAACACTCAAAACTCTTGAATCAGGGGTCAGAAGTGATGGTCCTCACCTTCTTGATGTCATTTATAGCTGCCTCAGCTTTCTTCTGGTTTCTGCAGGCCAGAATGACTCTTACTCCTCGACCTGCCAGATCTAGAGCTGTGGCCTTCCCGATACCAGTATTTCCGCCTGAAACACCAAACCAAACATCTCTCAAGAACAAAACTAAAACACGTGTAGGCTTTCCTCAGTGTCCCATGTCATATGGAAAAATGACGCTTTAAAACGACTTCACGTTTGCGTTCTCTTCAATATAAGTAATTTGCAGTTACCTCAATAAGAATGTTTATCAAAACACCTCACCTGTAATAATGGCCGTTTTCCCGGTCATATCAGTGGTTCCTTTACATTTTGACTTCTTAAACAACGTCTCTACCAAGACGACATAAAGCGCTGCGACGAGCGCACCGGCGATAATAAGATGGATCATGTTTGTGACCGACTGCAGCAGTCTGCGGGCGGTTTTATGTACTCCGCCCGAGCCAGAGCCTGATAAACCGGTCCGCGGATTTTCTCTCTATCACCTCATGAGCTCTCACCGAAACAGGTTTGCACGTAATCAAGAGAACAATAGACCGTTCAAGGGCAAAGACTGCTCATTTATATTAATATCTTGTCATGTTTTATTAACAAATACAAAGTAGAGCTGGAAACTCTTGAAAATAGGGTACTTTTGTTTTGACACAAAGGTGCTTTCACATTCATAATATGTTGATCGATCTTCGAATTTTATTTTACAAAAATATAGGTTTAAATACAGTTTTGATCCCTGATTGGTATTAACATTTTACCAACAAATATTAAATTATCATCACAAGTAAACAACATGTAGGCCTATATAAATACGCACACTCACACACACAAACAGGCCAGAATAAATAGGCTAACAAAGGTTTTAAATTAAATACAGTTTTAATAATAAATGTATATATATATATATATTCCTTACAACAACGTTTGGAAACAGGTTGAGACCAAATACAGCCAACGCTTTGTGTTAAAATTTAGAAAATTTAATTATTTACATCTACCTGCCATACTATATTTAAATTGTGATTTATTCTGGTGATGGCAAAGCTGAATATTAATTTCCCCAAAATTACTTCACCAAGTCTGTAATTGGTTCTCTTCCAGATCTTACAGTTGGGGGGCTTTCTATCAGGGATTAAAAAAATCAATAACCTTTATATATAGGGACATTTTAATCAAAGAGACAGTAGGCTATTCTTCCTAAGGCAAAGGTGAAGTGGAAACAGGTTTATCCCTCGCTTTTACCTCAGAATCCGTGGTCAGATATGAATAAATATGTAATTCGCAATAAAGTCAAAGAAACTCATTTCAAAATAATTGATAGATATTACCCATGCAATGATTTTATTAGTAAGTTCAAAGAAGGGTTCTCGCCCTTATGCTGTTTTTGTGAAGAGGTGTCGGAAACTATTTTTCATTCATTTTTTCAGTTGTAATTATACTAAACTATTTTGGTTCCAAATTTCTTTTTGTATTGCTTTACAAATTTGTCGATATAAATCATATAATGTTCTTGTTTTTGGATTGAGATACTGGTCTAGAGATGGACAACATTTGCATTCTTGTTTTATTTGGGAAATGTCATATACACAAAGCAAAATGTATGTTAACTGTACCAAATGGTAGACTATTTTCCATTGATTTAAATATTTTTTATGAATCTTTAACTTCAATACAGTACAATCGTAAAGCTGTTAAGCCACCTCAGCTACTAAAGAGGATACTTTATGTCAGGGTGCGAACTGAGCTCGGTTCTCCTTAAGACATGGGCTCCCCAAAAAACATGGTTTGTAAAATTTTGGGGGTTTCAAAAATATTGACAATGTGTTATTTTGATGTGCAATTTCAGTTTTGTGTAATGTGATCATCGTAGATTATTATGTGTAAAATTGCACACAAAAAAAAGATTCGGTCAAATTTTCTTATCGGGCTGATACCGATAACAGAAAAAAATTATTATCGGCCGATACCGATATGGTGGCCGATATATTGTGCATCCCTAATCTATATATATATATATATAGAATTGCCCTCCCTCCAATGTTCAAGACATGGTTACGGCCTTGCTATATAGTGCTTGTATAAAGCAAGTAGTGCACACACTTCTAGCTGTTATTTATCTTTGTAAGTCCATCGCAAGCGCACTGATCCCCCCATTATAAAAAAAGTGGGCTCCCCAAAGTCCATGGTAAAAGTGATTGAATGTTGTTTGATTTACCTATAGTAGGAATGACATCACCAACAAACTCAGTGCCAAACTATTTTCAGTTGTTCACATTTCACATTATCATGGAGATATTGAGAAACTGGGCTCAGAGTGTTCGCATCCTTTGATGTATTTTTGACACATGCAGGTGATAATACGTTCATATCGTTCCTTTACTAAATGCATTACATACTCTACCTGGGAGAGGTGACACATTCAACACAGTAAAGCCTCGGTATCCCCAGACACACCCAGTGAGTTACGTCTTTACTCTGGTATGACAAATAAACATGATTTATGTAGTAGGAAACCTGGTACCATAAACTCTAGGAAGTGAAAACGTATCCTATACTCAGCAGTTTGTGTTACATTCAAAAGATGTTTGCTAATTAGTGATGTTTGCACAAATACGATAAAACAATCAAAGAACAGTATTATTAGAAGAATTAACAGCTTTTTGTTGTGGAATGCATGTAATGAATGGCATCGTTTGACACAGGCTTTGTATAATATGCAGAAACACAGATTTCTCCGACACAGTTGTCCACAGTTGACACTAAACAGACCGTGCAAGTGCAAATCCATACAGGTGTAATGAAACTGATGATCTCAGGCTAAACCAACAAGCCTCTCGCTGACTTCCCAAAGCTTTTTGGCTACTGCATCATCTCTGGCTTTAGCGGTAAGATTCTGCACTGCGCAGCTGGAGAAGTAGCATCCACTCAAGGGTTCAATACCCTCTTGAAGTGCACAGTAAAGAGACGTCTGAGCTCCGGATTCCACGTCCGAAAAGAAAAGCAGCAAAATCGGTGCCATTAACAGCCGCCACCATAGATTGCCGTGGCGACCGATGTCCGTTTTGATGGCCCCTACAAAATAATTCAGCATTGGTTACTTATGATCTACAATATTTGATCAAGTACTGCTTTTTAGAGAATAAAAAACACAGACTGACCTGGATGAAGACTGTAACAGGTGACGTTTGTGCCTTTGAGTCTCTTGGCCAGTTCATGTGTAAAGAGGACATTGCAGAGTTTGCTGTGACTGTACATCCGTAATAAGGCCACTGCAGAATCTCCTAAACCCAAATCTTTATGAGTGTTGATGCAGTCAAAATCAATTCTCCCCCACCAATGGGCCATTGAAGAGACTGTCACAACTCTGCTGGGGCCGCACTCTTTTAACCTTTCCAGCAGAAGGATGGTCAACAGAAAGTGACCGAGGTGATTGACCCCAAAGATCCTTCCAATGCCATCCTCAGTCTTGCCTACAATTACAAGTCCTACAAACAGAAAATACATCAATAGAAAGTTTTTAAACCTAATATTATGAAAAGTTATCTCAAAAAGTTACTAATTGTATCAGTGCAATTGCATATATTTGATAGCTACCTGCATTGTTGATAAGAATGTCCAATCTGGATTCTTTCTTGAGAAAGTTTTCAGCGAAAGACCTCACAGATTTCAGACTGGCCAGATCCAAGTGCATATACAGGACTTCTTTGTTTCCTGAGTCCTGTGTGCCAGTCACATCAGTTCATTGATTCCACATGCATACATTCATTGATTTAATACATTTCTACATGATATGCTACAGATACTGATATTTTTATAAAAGTACTATATAATTTATTAGGGGCAAAGTTTTGTAATGAGGAAATATTAAGTGCAACAGTGGGGTTCTGAAGATAAAAATTACATTCATTTTCAATAAAAACTTTGAAACATACAAAAACGTATAAAGTCAGACCTACATACAAACTACTTAATTGATGGTATGTGTTTGTTGAAACATATTTTGCAATGAATCTAAATACAAAGTGTTTATATCACCTATACAATCAAACTGTCAATTATACAACTACTGATTTAAAGATTTTGATTGTCATTCGCAGTGCTTCATGATTGTATTTCTTTCCCTCATTAATGTCCTGTTTACACTTATGTTGTTTGTAATGTGATTCTCCTTTTAGCTGGTTGGTATGGATCGTGGTTTATAGCTCTTTAAGGAATAGAAATAATTCCTATGTGAAAAAAATACTTTCCGAACAACAGTTGAAGTGCCTGTGCAGGGCTAGCCGAGGCTTGTCAGGAGCTTACATAGCACTGGCAGAGGCCCCTAGGGACTTTCTAACGAATTTCACTGTCTTTATTTATTTATTTATAATCTCAGTGTCACTTTCATTAACTAAAACGAAAATCTAAGGTTAACATGCAGTGTTCGAATTATGTCAAAGCTCTTGGGAGGTCCCCCTGACCAGCCCCCCCACGTCCCCTTACATTTTTTTTTTATTAAATAAAAAATATTTGCCTTGCCCTCGTTATCGTTGAGAAAACCTAATTCTAAGATAAAAGCTTATTTTACGATGATCAGTGAATTATGTGCACCAAACAATCACTAAGCAAAGAATAATTAAATATCTAGCCAAGGGGTGTGTGTTACGTCCTCGGACGTATGTAATGTCACACGGTGAAGTGTGACTGTTGTTTTCCTGTGAGTGTGTGTGTGTGTGTCTCTCTCTCTCTCCTCGTTGCTCCTGGATTCAGCTGCTAATTACCTGGGAAGGCGGATTGGCTTCTCGCTGGATGTTGCGTCCTTTAAAAAACGTGCTTCTGTGCAAGACAGGGAGCAAAAGGGCGTGGCGGCTTTAGGTGTGTGCGCGTGCTACCGAGAGGAACCCTTGGTGTTGGCGTTCCTCCCGTCTGTTGTGAAGTTGATCCAAAGTGAAATAACCGGTTACTTGCGTAACGCTGTGCTAACTGTTGTTTCCTCTATTTAGTTTTGTTTTTATGTTCAAACTGTGTGGTATTAAAAGGTAATCTGTAAATATAGAAACGTCACGATTATGTAGGAGTTTGTCTTTCTTCTTGTTTGTTTACGCATTGTATCGGTATTAAAAGGTAACCTGTAATTAGAGAAAGCCACCTTTTGTAGAAAATGGGTGCCACTTTTCTTTTGGAAGAATGTGTTTTCTCCTGGTTTTAAGTAGAGAGGGAGGTAGGGAAGAGAAATGTATTTTCTTTTATTTTCCTTTGTTAAGGTAAGATAGCACCTAAAAATTAAAGTGAGTCTTTTTGTTTGTTGTTTTGGCTCATACCCATTTCTGAAGCTGGCATAGTGGCTTGTAAGCTAGAAGAAACTTGTTTGCTCCTACAATAAATGGAAGTCAACGCTTTCTTTGTGTGACGTTCTTAATTTATGTTACTCCGCTGTTATAGGCGGGGCGTAACAGTGTGCAATATAGACAAAAAATGATATCTCGATATTTTCTGGGATTTTATTGATAACAATAATCAGGCAATATTTTGCGGAGTGTGTTGCACTGCAGGACTGTCTTGGACAGCTGACTCCTAAAGTTTTTGATATTCTTTATATATATTCTGAGTGGTCAGTTCACAGCAGTGACAGAAATCTTTTCCAACAAATGTATGATATTCTTTATATATATTCTGAGTGGTCAGTTCGCAGCAGTGACAGAAATCTTTTCCAACAAATGTACACTGATTTTTACCCTTTATAAAGCCTTTTTCTAAAAGTCTGCATCTTTTGCTCAAATTATTTTAATCAATAAAGTCAAATAGAATAAGATATTTGGGGCTGTTACCAAACAAATAAAATCATTATCAACACAATTCATCTTTGCAATGCAAATCAAAGGCTAAAATTGGGTCCTCAGTGGCTCTGATGTTTGGAGAAAATTAGGACTCTTATATATCTCCAACATCTAACAATAAAACACCTGCATTGCTTACAAGACATTGTTGTGGCTACAGCTGCTCAAGCGTGGAGAAAATGACAGACTTCCTACAACTGGCTGAGGGCGGAAATATGCTAATACGGGACAGTGCGTCAGTGGTCGTGGGAGGGGCCTGAGCAATATGACATCATATTGTCTTGATAACTGTTTAGGTTTTAGGGGGATTAAAAAAATCTGGATTAATGGATTTTTGATGCATGATAGTCGTGTCTACGGTCTACCAAGACACATTTATATGCAAATTAATATAATTAGCCTCCAATCTTGATTCAAGTGATAAAGGATTTTGAAAGTCTCACAGTAATCAGTGTTGAGCACTACTGTAAGGTTAACCCTGCCTGGTTTACATGTTTAAAAATGATTACCAGTTGAAAACACTGAAAATTTAATCAAATGTAATCAGTTACATTACTTTAATAAAGTAATTGAAAAGTTACACTACTTATTACATTTTAAGTAGGGTAACTTGTAATCTATAACCATTACATTTTCAAAGTAACCTTCCCAACACTGTTTGTGAAACAAGACACGTCCAGAGATTTGAATGACTGCAGCTCAGTGGCTTTTGAGACGCGCCCCCTGGTGGAACTCTCATTTTCTTCTCATTAGAAAAGGCCATTATCCACGATAGTTATTACACAACGCTCGCTCTCACCCTCTGGATGTCTGTGACAGCAGCCTGAGCTCTGCTTTCATCCCTGCAGGCTAGAATCACACGAGCTCCCCTTATCGCCAGATCCAGCGCGGTGGCTTTGCCGATACCCGTGTTTGCTCCTGCAATTAAACCAGCTTAAAATGTCAATCTTACTATTCAGTTACGAAATTCCCGTGTGAACGTTAGAGGACGAGTTGTCAGTTTTGCGTTGTGTAACACGCATGGAGTGTTTACGAGAAGCGTCAAATCGACAAAAGCCGTTTTAAAACGGTCAATAATAATAAAACGAGGACATGCGTTACTGTTTGAGGAGAATATCAAACGTACATACCAGTCACGATAACGGTCTTCCCGTGCAGTTTGGCCGTGCTTTTACATTTTGGTATGTGCAACACCGTCACGCACAGCAGCAGGTAAAACACGACGAGTCCTCCGCAGATGAGCAGAACGGTGAACATTATATTCAAATGATCAGAGCAATAACTGCTATATTTGCTTATGAAAGAGCTCGGTTTCTTCCAGACTGGAAACAGGAAGACTGGCCAAACACGCCCTCCTGGATACGGTCCATTCAGATTGTGTCGAAGTCCAGACAGAACATTACACCACAGTTGAGCTGCTCTAATTCTCTCTACTGACTGAAATGACATGTACATATTTGTTACATTTTCTGACGAATATGAGTGCTTTTGCCCACGCAAAACTCGCGAACACATTGCTATTAACGTTAAGTGGCTGCTGTTGTTGAGTTTTGAAATCATGTCCATGTTTTTAGTGTTCAAAACATTTTTTGGGGGATACAATTATAATGGAATGAAAAGAAATAAGATAAAGAAAATTTTGATTAAACAATTCTATTTACTAAAATAAAAGATTCAAATACAAATTTAGTATAAAATGGATTAAAATAAAAAATAATGTAATAGAAACTAAATATTTCCCACATTTATTATATCACTTCTTCACAGTATAAATTGGGTCTTTATAAAACAAATGTATACAGCACCTTAATTTTAGGATGGCCCTTTAGGTGTCAGTGGTGTCTAAAAGATTGACATCCCTTGTTTAAATCACTCCTTCATTGTAAGTGTATCTGATTCAAGCTTGTCCAGTCTTACACTTGACTGTTTTTTTAAATAGCACCCCTTTTCTTAAACCTACTATATTGTTAACATCATGCACAAGGCTGGCATCTGAATATTTGCAGAAGAGCAGGCCGTGACTGAATCAGTAAGCATGACACATGAACACAAGCTAACTGGATTTCTAAAGTATGTTATTTAAAATCTGGTTTGTATTTACATAGTTTGACACAAGAACCTGGTGAAAACTAATTACAGAACCATATGAAACAAAAGGACTGAACAGCAACCAAATAGTGCACAACAAAATACAAACTGGAGCACTTTTGTGCACTAAATCATGTGGATCTCTGGCTATTCACATAGATACTTACACATATGTACATGAGTCTCTTCGCACGTGTCACACTAAAGAAACACCAGGTCTGATTGCGCTCCAGAGGACATACATAAATAAAAGCATCCGTTTTTATGTGAAAAAAATGTGTGTTTATATAAAAACTATATTTACTGGCACAAAATAGAACATGTTTTTTTTTCTTTTTTTTAAGTGTGAAAACTGCTCATTGTCCCGGAGCATAGAGGATGATCAAAGTTTCCCTTTAAAAATGCAAGTCTTGTATTGAGACAAGAAAATGTGCAACCTGCCAAAAGAGTGAAAGAAACTAGAAAAAAAGTCACTTCATGCAAGTGTATAAAGAAATAAATAGGAAACCGTTTACACTGTACAAGTCGATGCTTTAAGGGTTAAGTTACAAGATTGGGTTGGAGCGGAGGAGGTGCGGCCTTGTTCAGCTGCTCCTCCTGTTGGGCAGGTGTGGGAGTGAGGCTGCAGGTGGTGAGCTCCTCTTTAGGCAGCTTGTTGGCAAACTCGGTGATACTGAATATAAACTGCAAGCAGCCCAGTTTGACGTGGCTTCCGTGATGGAGGAGCGCAGTGCCTTCCCATCCTGCACCACTGCCTCCAATCAAACTGGAGCCGCTGTTTTTACAGTTACAGGGAGTGATGGGAGCCTCGTGGGACTGGCAGCTCATAACTCCGCCCTCTGTTGTCGAAGCCTCGCCCAATGCAGACTCCTCCTGCTCCTTTTTCCTGCCGCGTCCTACAAACACACTTCAGTTAATATTGAAGCTTACTCGGTTTTTAATGACTTTATTTTATATGATTAATTCATGTATTTTTTTTAAAGTCTGGAACTGGAAGAGAAATAACTCACGGATGACGTTCTGCACTTTGGCTAGCAGGTTGCTGGACGGACTCTGGCTCATCTTCTCAGAGAAGTCACAGGAATATAATACATTGTCGACGGTCGTCCCGTGTTCGCTGTAGTTCAGCAGTTCATACTGCTTTGCATTCTGGGGGAGGAGAGAACAAATGTATGTACACGTAAATGACCTCCTTTGTGCTTAAAGCATGTCAAATGTTTAAAAATCGCATACCTCATCATAAAATATACAGGCATGTTTCCCTGAAACGTAGTTACAATGCCCGTAGTTTGTAAGGCACACGTCCATATCAGCACCTGCAATGAGAAAACATAGTTGTACTGAACACTGTAGGATGACGCATTTCCTGCAGCCACAGAATAATAACCACCTGTCCCGATGTACAGACTCCTGTAGCACATATTTACAGCCATTTCCTTTCCCGAGACCGAACACAATGAAGCTCTCGCCTGCACTTCCCTGTTTTGGGCTGAAATGAAACATCAACAGTTCATTCGCTGATAGTAACACAAATTTCAAATTAAATTGCATAATGAATAATGAATCTCATACCTTCACTGTGTTTCCTGTGAGTGGGTGACACAGATGAGGCAGAACTGCTCTCAACAGAAGAGGTTTTCGATTCAAAGAGCTGCTGAATCCGCTGCCATGCTAAGAGCTTGATACATTTCTCATCCAATGAGCCAAGCTCAACTTCTGCAATACAAACAGGGTTTACAGAATGCTTTCTGAAGTGTTTTATTTAATAGTTTAAGTAATAGTGATAATAATTATTTTAGTCAATTTGATATATAACAATCTTATCCAAATTGTACAGGCTTACAAACATGCAGATGTATTCTATCAAATATTAAATTCAAAGTATGTAAGTTTAGCGAGCATGTATGAAATTCTATGAAAAAAAGAGTAGCAGACTGATTTATGGCAGCTTTATGTATAGCTATCAACTGTAATTATGTAAGAGGTATATTAATATCACTCACTTAACTGTAGGGAGCGCCAAAGTCATAAAAATACACAAAACTACACAGATTTAGAACTAGGAGGGATTACGAACTCCTAAAAGTTAAAATATCTTTTCAACATAACTTGAAAATCACAACAGAAAGATTTCAAGATTCCTCTCTGAAACACACAAACCCACCTCCGCTGTCCTGCATGATGTCTTTTATTCGTCTGGACAGATCCAGCATGTTAGGTTCTGTGCAAGAGAAGACATCACCACTGCCTGCCATCACAGCATTCCCAGCTGATAAGAGTAAGCAGCCAATCAATATTTTTAAAGCGTCGTTATGTAATAATCAAACTAGAGAAGTAGGTATTTACCACTGAAAGGGGATGTAGATTCTTTACCTTTTGACCCGGTGTCTGAGATGCTTTTCTGTGGTTTAACAGCATGTGCTCCTGAACATACAGTAGAGCCAGAGAGTTTTGCTGCTGCTGTGTTTGAAGCTGATGTAGTTTTCTCACGGTCACATGATGGAGTGCTGGGCTCAGATTTGACACAAGCAGGAGGAGGGACCTCGGTGCCACTACAGGACTTTAAGCTGGCTCTCTCAGTCTTGGTTCCCGTTTCAGTGTTGGCATGGTTGGGTGGAGTGGGCGTGTGTAAACGGGACATTTCATGGTCAGTGGTGTTTTCTTGGGTTCTATCAGGACCCTGCATTCCATTGGACTGAACCAATCGGTCTACAGGGCCATTTGTGGTCTTACAGTTCTGACACAGTCCATCGGTACATGAGCTACAGGAAACGTTTGGAGCAATGTTCTGGCTGCCTGTTGAGGCGGCACTCTGGCAAGAGTCTCTGAGTTTCAGATCAGTCTTCTCTTTGTGCTCTGAATCCCAAGGAGATTTTTGTCTGTTCCATAAATGCCTCATAATGCTGCACTGCAGCGAGACGACATCTTTGAGCCACTACACCAAAGCATAACAAAAACACTGGTTCAGGAACAATACTGAATTCAAAGCAGAAGCGAACCGCAGGCTGTTTATACACACCTGACACTGTTCGTCTTCACTGGCTAAGTGCTGTGGGACAAAAGATTCTGGAAGGCCGGTGCAGATCAGCTCCCCTTCACGGATTCCTGCTGGGGCCATTAGAGTAGGTGGGTTCTGGTACTGTGATTTTATGGCATCTGGAACCTGCGATTAACCAAGCAATATTTCAACATCATCACAAGTGTCCATCGCTGGTGTCAAGCAGTGAGTTTAAAAGAGGACAGATCACCTTCAGAGTCTTTCTGCTGTTGACATGAGCCAATCGCTGTGTAGGGGGGTGCTGTCGATGTATCCGCTGCAGGAAATCAAGTTTTACGGCATGCTGGGATATTCGGTCCTGAAACTGGTCAAATAACTGGCAACGGTTGCTGAAGGTCAAGCTTCTCTCGTTCAGCTATGAGGAAAGGAGGAGAAAGAATGAGTGGCATGTTTGTTGGGTCTTTTTTGATTTAGCATATGAAAGTGTCACAATTCAAAAGATACACAAGTCCTTGGTTTCTGTTTTACACAAGCTTCCTTACTACCAGGTTCTGGATGTGGTTGGGACACATCCACCTGCCTGTAGGGAAGGCAGTAAGAGGCGGGTCCAAACAGTCCATATGAAACAAAAGAGGGCAATAGTTGCACTGGATCAGTGGAGCCAATCGACAGCTCCTGAAAGAAAAAGACAACTATTAAAGTATAACATCCTAAAAAGGGATACTTTTAAAAATTACAGTAATATAACACATATACATTTATAAAAGCTTGTACCTGCTGCATGTGTAGCACACCTTAACTGGCAGTGGAACCAGTCCAAAATGGTCCAGTTCATGTTGTGGACGTTTAATGTTCTTGGCTGATAATTCGTCTTTTCGTCTCCTTTTGCTGGTGCCTGAGACAAAGAAAGCAGATGCATTGCATCTAAGAATCGCATACGGTCTGTTTACACAATTTTACAGTGACATCAGAAAGTCCTGTACCTGGAAGTGCGGTCGTGCAAGTGAGGTCATTTGGAAGCTGGAACTGCGTAGGGTTCCTTTGCATGGCAGCGGCGATTAGGAGGTCAAATGGTCTTTTGAGTGTGGTTGGGATATTTGAGAGTTCATGCTCAGAACCCTGGGCCTCATCCTCTACGTCTAGGTCTTCCTCCATGTCGTTCTGCTCGGACGGTGTGGGCGTGTCTGTGGAAGAAGTGTTGGAGTTGGGCGTTGCAGGTCGGCTGCTGGGTCGTCCCTCCAAGAGTCGTACCTGAGCGACAGCGACCCGAAGCCCTGTGCTGCCCGACCCCACGGAAGGATCTAGACGTAACGTCCCACATTCCTGCTCAGGAGCCGGAGAAGGCGTTTGCTTCCCCAGCTGCTGCTCCAACAGACCGTTAATTTGCTCCTTCTTCTGCTCCCTTTTCTGTTAAGAGCAAACATACAAATAACATGGTCACAAGTCAATTACATTTTTAAACTTAAGGCCTGTTTCTTTCTTTGATTTTTTATTTTTAAAGCAACCCACTGACATAATCATTTTTTTTTTGTAGAATTAAAGTATAAAGATTTTTCAAACACAGTACCTATATATTAATCAAGCATGTGATTAGCTAAGGATAAAAAAGGAAAACCTGTTTTTCTCTCATTCAGTATGACTACAATAATTATATAAAATACAGAATTGCATTGTAATACAAATAACACCAATTACACAATATAATAATAATTAAAAATATTTGATTAAGTTATATATTACTGACATACAGTGGGGCAAAAAAGTATTTAGTCAGCCACCAATTGTGCAAGTTCTCCCACTTAAAAAGATGAGAGAGGCCTGTAATTTTCATCATAGGTATACCTCAACTATGAGAGACAAAATAAGAAAAAGAAATCCAGAAAATCACATTGTAGGATTTTTAAAGAATTTATTTGCAAATTATGGTGGAAAATAAGTATTTGGTCAATAACAAAATTGAATCTCAATACTTTGTTATATACCCTTTGTTGGCAATGACAGAGGTCAAACGTTTTCTGTAAGTCTTCACAAGGTTTTCACACACTGTTGCTGGTATTTTGGCCCATTCCTCCATGCAGATCTCCTCTAGAGCAGTGATGATTTGGGGCTGTCGCTGGGCAACACGGACTTTCAACTCCCTTCAAAGATTTTCTATGGAGTTGAGATCTGGAGACTGGCTAGGCCACTCCAGGACCTTGAAATGCTTCTTACGAAGCCACTCCTTCATTGCCCGGGCGGTGTGTTTGGGATCATTGTCATGCTGAAAGACCCAGCCACATTTCATCTTCAATGCCCTTGCTGATGGAAGGAGGTTTTCACTCAAAATCTCACGATACATGGCCCCATTCATTCTTTCCTTTACACAGATCAGTCGTCCTGGTCCCTTTGCAGAAAAACAGCCCCAAAGCATGATGTTTCCACCCCATGCTTCACAGTAAGTATGGTGTTCTTTGGATGCAACTCAGCATTCTTTCTCCTCCAAACACGACAAGTTGAGTTTTTACCAAAAGTTATATTTTGGTTTCATCTGACCATATGCCATTCTCCCAATCCTCTTCTGGATCATCCAAATGCTCTCTAGCAAACTTCAGAGGGCCTGGACATGTACTAGCTTAAGCAGGGGACACGCCTGGCACTGCAGGATTTGAGTCCCTGGTGGCGCAGTGTGTTACTGATGGTAGCCTTTGTTACTTTGGTCCCAGCTCTCTGCAGGTCATTCACTAGGTCCCCGTGTGGTTCTGGGATTTTTGCTCACAGTTCTTGGGATCATTTTGACCCCACGGGTGAGATCTTGCGTGGAGCCCCAGATCGAGGGAGATTATCAGTGGTCTTGTATGTCTTCCATTTTCTAATAATTGCTCCCACAGTTGATTTCTTCACACCAAGCTGCTTACCTATTGCAGATTCAGTCTTCCCAGCCTGGTGCAGGTCTACAATTTTGTTTCTGGTGTCCTTTGACAGCTCTTTGGTCTTGGCCATAGTGGAGTTTGGAGTGTGACTGTTTGAGGTTGTGGACAGGTGTCTTTTATACTGATAACGAGTTCAAACAGATGCCATTAATACAGGTAACGGGTGGAGGACAGAGGAGCCTCTTAAAGAAGAAGTTACAGGTCTGTGAGAGCCAGCAATCTTGCTTGTTTCTAGGTGACCAAATACTTATTTTCCACCATAATTTGCAAATAAATTCTTTAAAAATCCTACAATGTGATTTTCTGGATTTTTTTTCTTTATTTTGTCTCTCATAGTTGAGGTATACCTATGATGAAAATTAAAGGCCTCTCTCATCTTGTTAAGTTGGAGAACTTGCACAGTTGGTGGCTGACTAAATACTTTTTTGCCCCACTGTATTACTATTATTCTAATAATGTCCATGTAAAATAAAAAATGACTTCAGACGTCACATCATTTTTTTTCTCCAAATACTGCAGGGAGATTTTAAGGCATCTCTGTTGTATAAACTATTCTCATTTAAACATTTGGAACATTAAAAATAGGGGCAAGTTTAAAACTTCACATAACATGAGTGGCTGTTTCATAAAAGACACTAACCTTCTTATGTACGGTGCAGCGATGACACATCCAGTCACCAGGGGGCAGCATTTCTCTGCTCAATGGCGGGTTACTGAGGAAATGTAAACAAAGTGAGAGGTAAAACTACAGGCTTCATTTAGCACAGAGCAAACATAGTATGCACAGCCATTTAACACTACAATGAGTGATAACGGGACAGCAGACCAGCTTTATACTTTAGCCTACTTTGTCAAATTAAAAACAATACGATACTATAATTTTGGCAGTTTCTAAAACCATGCCCGCATTAAACACCTATGCAAGATATGTTTTAAAAGAGGCAACTTTGAATAAACTATCTATACCCAGCCGGCATTGAGAGGATAAATCAATACCTCTCTCTGTGAGAAAGGAGTCTCTGTTTTCTAATGCATTGCACATGCGCAAACAGATCCACGTTGAAACACTTCTGTTCTACTGATGGTAGAATTCGGAATGAAGCCTAAAAGCACCGGGCCCTCTGAGTCTATAAGACTTTAACAACAAGGTAAAAATCTTTTCTAACTTCATAACTTCCCACAGTTCTTTCAAATATCCGATTCATCTAAAAACACAAAAAAACATTAAGAGATCTTGCTAATGTAGTTTCTTTTTTAATCTGATCAATCCCAGAAACTCTGGAATTTAGAGACTACACAAATGAAGGCCAGTGTGGCAGATTTCCAGTGGCCCATGGGCCGCACAGCACCAGCTGCATGTGTTTTTACTCAAACACACATGGAATCATTTCACCTACCAAACAGACAGAATAAACTGAGAAAATACAGAAAGGAAATCGAATTCAAACATCCTCCACTGTAGCTAACCGACTACGGCATGAAGTGAGTTTACAATCACCATAAAACAGAAGTAGTGACATCTTTTCTTCCAAACTGTGACATACATCCACGTGTAACATACTACAACCTATAAGAAAAGAAATGTACGGCAGGGACTTGATTCTATGCATCACTTGTTGACTGAATATTAAGATGTGGACATTGCACTCACAAATGGAGGCATATGAGCGTTAAAGCTTACAGGGGCAAAGTTTAGCCGGAATCCTTGCATACGACATCAAAACAGATACAATTTTCCAATTCATTTCCTGCAGAAATGAATAAATTAAACTGATCACAGATGTGCAAACATCTGACAAACTGACTGATTTGATGATTGAGATGATCTCATAATCTCAATCTCTTTCTCCATAATGGAGATGTGGTCATGGCCTTAAGATGTCCATGATTAATGATTTTTGTATCAGCTCCCTGCTAGAGCTTTTCCCTGCTCATTCCAAGAAACATCAGACAGCATATTATAAACTCCAACACCCATGATGTTCCATCTGGAGATGCAAGAAGAGACATCAGCCAAATCTGATGGACGTCTAGTTGTAATGCATGTGTCCCAACTAAACAAGCATCACAGTCCTGGGCTCAGTTTTGTACTAGCTCCAGCGTCACACACACCAGCACTGTAGATGGAAGGCAGCGGGACAGTGATCACAACACAGCAGGTCTCCTCCTTCCCGGCAGCTGTCGCAGGTATCGTGATTGGTGGCCCTGCCGGCTCTCCTGGTGCTCCTGTCCGGTTTCCTGGTCCGCTTCTCTCCATCCTCAGACTTGGGTGGCGCCAGCAGAGTCTGGATTTGCTGCAAGAGACAGATTCAGAAACTCATTAGTGAAACATCTGCCAGAGTCTTACATCACATCAGCCGTTCGAGCCATTGTTTGGCCGTGACCGTGAACGCGCGCGCGCCCGCGAGAAGGGAGCCTATGGAATGGATGACATTAGCGATCGAGAGCGGGTTAACGTTAGCGGCAGCACTGACCATGTTAACCGGACAGTGAAGAGACGAATAAAAGAGTTCACGAACGTGTTTGTCTTACCTCCATCAGCCCGCCGGAGGTATCCAGATCGTACACGATCGTCGGGGTCTCCATTTTCCCCCACATCAACACCAGCCCCAACTGGTTCCGTCTCCCTCAGTCGCTATGCCGACTCCTGTCAGATGAAGAGCGTCTCACCTCCAAACAGCCGTGGGATTCCCGCCCGTGTCTATTGTGGCTCCGCGCGGGCTCTCCGTTAATCGAGCAGGCGCGCGGAGGCCTCTATGCCCGGTGCTGTGCGAGACTCCGGCCCGGCAAGAGAAGGAATAATAAAGACACAGAAATTTTCATTAAGTCCATGTTGGAAAGGCGACAAACATCAAGGCCCCCGAAGAACAACTCCTCAGAGGAACTGGCAGCGGCGAAAACAGACGTTTTTCTCCCAGTGAAAGAACGACTTAACGGCGGAGGATCTCTGTTGTGATGAAGAAACACTCGCGCTAACTGACGCACAAACTCGGATGCGCATGCGTCGCCCCGTCAGTAGCGCTGGGAATCCAATTCATTTAGAGAATCGATTCGCTTTAGTGAACAGGTTCAGAAGAATCAATTTACCGAAATCACATTTATAAATTAAGTAATTTTTAAAATAAATATTAATATGATACATATTTTAAATAATGTTCTGAATGACTTTACATTGTTTATGGTTTTCACATACATTACTGTTCTACATTCAAAGCTATTTTCTTACAAGGTACAGTTTACCCCAAATTCAAATTTATATAGTTTACTCACCTTCTAAACATCTGTTTGGCGCTGACAGCCTCAGTCACCATCCGCTATCATGTATTTTCTGTACAATAAAAGTGAATGGTGACTCAAGCTGCCATTCGGTCCTACCAGAGGGAAAAGGGGAAATGCATGAATTTGCAATTAAAGAAAAGAAACCCATTCATGTGTTATTTTCATGAGGGTGATTAAATGATGACAGGTGTTTAGGTTTTGGGTAAAGTATCCATTGTTTACAATCGAGTGGTTTACAAACGATTTGCGAATTGGTTCAGATGAATCGTTATAATGAGCCGGTTCAGAACAACGATTCGATCGCGGTCGGGCATCACTGCCCCTAAACAGTGGAGCCATCTTGCTCTTTTCCTGCTTCTTAATAAAAGCTCTCTGTCGATTTGGTCTTTCTGGGAACCGTTAGTATGTCCTTTTTGATGACTTGTTTAATACATCAGACGGCGAGGGCTAGAAAGCAGATGCCATTATTCGGTTTGTTTACGTGTTCGAGCCTCTTTGTATTGTGAGGGAAATTTCTGATCTCTGATTGGTCCGTTCTGTCGCCGGCGTGACAAACGGAAGAAATGCAACAATTGATTTATGATTGTTTTGGAACAGACATGTGTTACAATCTCCAATAAGCACTGAACAATGACGGGTAAAAAATAATTTATTTATTATGTATATAATATAGGCTGTATATTTATCATAAGCTTTTTATGTGTAAAATGATACATTTTAAATTCAACTTTCAGAATAAATTAGCATTCATTGATATTCAATATTTAGAATAAATGATAATAGAATGAATTCTATTGAAAACAAAATTATTTTTATTCTAATAAAAATCTGAAAAATAAATCAGCAGTAGAATGATTGAAATATAAAGCTGTGACACTGTTCAATAAATAGCTGCAGTCTTGTTTAAATTAAAACTTCGACAGTTACAGAGTATATTGCAAAATAAATGCACAACACCATAATGTAGTTTTAGACCCTTTATTTACAAAGTGTTCTGCAAACAAGCCCCCATGCAGCGACAGTTATACATTGAGAAATGGCTTTATCACATCAAGAGTTCAACTGGAACTCAAGACTCTCAGCCACTCTCCCGACTCTCATAGGGTTTGCTGCATGTTGTGAAAGCAGCTTCCACCTCTGTGGTTCCCCAATGTGAAACAAAGAATCCAGTGCATTCTGATATATTCCAGCCTCGAGGTGTGAGCCTTGGGGAATTTCACTAGACCGAAAAAAAAGGGTACAACACAAACTCAGGCTCTGATGTGCTACAGAAATAACCCTATTGTCCACCATCGTTAATGTGCTGGCAGAGGTCTTGGAGAAAAATACATTTACAGGAGCCCAGCAGAAAAAGGAGAGGTGCCAAAAGAAAGATAGGGGAATTTTACATACACACCTCGCATTGCCTTGCATCCTGAAAAGATAAACAAATCAGATTTCAATACAGTACAGTAGTTCCGCTTTGTCGTAACATTCAAAGTCTTTATTCAGAGCCTACTTAAATACAGCTGGTGAACCAAAAACAATAAATTAAAAAAACTCAGCTTTGGAAGTGACATAAATAAATAAATATACATCACATTTATTTATACTTTGTTCAAAAGTTTGGGGTTAGATTTTTAAAATATTTTTGAAAGAAGTGTCTTATGCTCACAAATGCTGCTTTTATGTGATCAAAAATACAGTAAAACTGAAACATTTTAGAATGCAATAACAGTATCCTTATATATATATATATATATTAAAATGTAATATATTTCTGTAAGGCAATGCTGAATGTTCAGCAGCCATGATTTCAGTCTTCAGTGTCACATGATCCTTCAGAAATCATTCAAATATGCAATAATATGATTTGGTACTCAAAGTCACTTCTTATTTTTATCAATGTTGTGCTGCTTAATATATTTATGGAAACCATTAAGCATTTTTGTAACACTGTAAATGTATTTTCTGTCACTTTTGATCAATTGAATGCATCCTTGCTGAGAAGCACTACTTCTTTCAAATAAAACAAATACATCTAAATTTCTGAATGGCATTGTACAATGTGCAAGCTAATTCAAGAGCTTCATTAACATTGTATTGTTATTTGAATCAAAAGAGAGGAAACTTATGAAGACATGAAATACAAAAGGATGAACATGTGAACATAAATGATTTGAAACACAAACACGAGTCCTGTGGGATATAATTTAACTGAGCATTAATAATTGTATGATCATTCAAGTGGAATGTGGACAGTTTTTCACATTCAACAGATATTAGTGACTTGGTAATTTGATGATTACGAGATAAATGTTTGGTTAATTGGAGGTACTCCAGTATTAGTAAGAATTAACATTCAATATGAGAACATGAAGTGGATAAATTGAGACACACACCGATCTGCTGAGTTCTAGATATCGATGACCCACAGCCTCGAGCCTAAATGGGTTTTTACATCTAAAATGAATGTATTCATGAGGGACCTTGTTTTCCTTCTCCACTGAAACTTGACATTTTATTCTAACCCTATGTATGTTATGAATATACAGCAGCAATTTTTAAACTTCGAATATTAAAACAAAAAAGACATTAAAATAAATTTCTGAAGACACATTTTTTAAGTCTTAAGATTTTATGTAACATTAAGCACTAAGTTATGAAGCCAGTTTTATTATATATCTCGTCCTTAATTCTTTAGTAGCGCAGATACAGATACAGATACAGTAAAGAATAAATACTGGACTTTAAAATAAAAGCATATTTCTCTGTTTGCCGTTTAGCCATTTAACTCTGTTTATTCACACTATTTGTTCTGCAGACCAGGGCACTGTCATAATCGGTGGAATGACAGAATGGCAGGCAGGGTTGATCAGGACAGGACGATGGTGTTGTGAGAGCCCACGTCTCTGAGGTTCATGGCATCCATACTTACTCCCGTCTCATACACAGGGTTGTCAAACGCAGATTCTTCTGTCATGTTGTCATACGGTGGAGATGACGAGCCAGGGGCTGAAAAGTCTTGCGTTGAGCTCTGCAGAGACAAACAAACAAAAAACTTTATTAATGAAAAACAAACCCCAAAACAATAAGCACAGCGTCTTTTCCCTGCCCTTGAAACTTACATTGAGATGCAGAAGAAAACGACCAGGAGGAGCATCAGTACCACTGCTACAGGAATCAGAACTGCGATGGCGATGCGACGACCCAGGAGCTGAAAAGTCTTGCGTTGAGCTCTGCAGAGACAAACAAACAAAAAACTTTATTAATGAAAAACAAACCCCAAAACAATAAGCACAGCGTCTTTTCCCTGCCCTTGAAACTTACATTGAGATGCAGAAGAAAACGACCAGGAGGAGCATCAGTACCACTGCTACAGGAATCAGAACTGCGATGGCGATGCTGACGCCCTCCACGTCAAACTCTGAATCAGCAGCTGTAATGTGGACATTTGATGGAACATTTAAAAAAAAGATGATGATGAATTAGGATGTTTTGATAATACTAAAAATAGTCACCGTTCAATCTGTGTTCCTCATTGTTTCTTAACGAAGCTGAAAAAGACCAATAACAACTTCAGTGAGACACCCGAATCATTAAACAGTGCTTTAAAACTCATGCTGAAGATATATGCCACTTGAAAGAAAGCAGTTCGTACCTCTGCACATAGGGGGCGCTCCGCTCCATTGAGACGGATGTCCAGGGAGGCAGTGGATAGTGGGTTCCCCCTGAAGCACATAACCTGTACGGCAGGTGAAGCTCAGAGTGTCTCCTGCCTGGAAGAATGCTTTCTCTGAACTTTGGATGGCCGTGGAGGGGGCGCCAGGGTTACTGCATGGTTCATATCTTTCAGCTACAGAAAAACTGATTTCAGTTTGCTGGAAACAGTATGTGCTGGGACGCAGTAATCTAAAGTCCACTAGATGGCAGTACAGTTTTAGGTTTATGGTTGAATTTCTTGTGATGCTGAGAAATAAATGCAACAGCACAGATGCTTTACCACTTACGAACACATTTGGGCAGTCTTTCACTCCACTTTGGGTCTGCAGTATCTCTGCTGTAGCAAGTGAGCACTCCTGGGCCAGATAGCAAGTATCCTTTGTTGCAAATGTACTCCACGGATGATCCCACAGCGAAACGAGAGCCGCTCACCTGTCTCCGGCTGTTGTCCACTAGCCCCGGATCCTCACATGACACAACTAGCCAAATATCAGAAAAAAACAACAACACAGAAATTTGTATTAGTAAAAGTAACTAAAAACTAAACACTAATTAGAGAAACAAAATATACTGGAACGGAAAGGTTTTTTCACAGAATTTATTTTATTGCATATAATAATAATAATATATTCAAAATAAATAAATATATCTAAACATACTTAAAGTGTTCTACACACTAAGGTCTAATTATATTTTAAATGTGAAATTAATTCTGTGTGGTTAAAACATGAATAATATTTAATAATCAATTCATGCCAATCTGTATATATATTATTAAATAAAATAATAACAATGTGCTATAATTAAACATAAATACGATAAATATTAAATATATAAATCAAAATTCTATTTAAATGTTTAACTAGGGTGGTTAAAACATGAATTATTTTTAATAATTGTATATATTATTAATAAATAATATTATATAATTATGTTAATATAGTATGTCAATAATTCATTGAATTACTTAAAAAGAAGGCATTTGTGCAGAGGTTTTAGCTCATTTCACTGTGATGCACATCAATATGTTGAGGAAAGCTTAATGGGAATTAGTTCAAATATAATATTCATTTTCAAGAAGAAAATCAGTCTAATTATCAAATATCCTCAAACCAACACATCACCATTGTTAAACCCACACAGGTACCTTCCAGTTAATGTTTCTGAAAACATACGTTCAGTTTTCACAGTTAACTGACTCACCAGTAGAGGCAGCTGACCTAATTTTAAATCTATGCAGTTATTATCAGGATGTTAATTAAGTTTTTAATTAAGACTTAAGCACTATTGATCTGCTGTGACCTTTAAGTGGGATGTTAGCTCTTACTCTTCTCACAGACGGGGACGTCTCCACTCCATGTCAGATCCCACTGGCACATCAGGATCTCTGAGCCCTGCAGACGGAAGCCTGGGTAACACTGGTAGGTAATAACGGTGCCATGGGTCAGGTCGGGATGAGACGTGCTTTTCCAGCCATTAAGGATTTCTGGCAGCTCTGCACAGGTGTCGTTACGTGGCACTTCTAGTATTTGAAAATGGAAGGAGACAAGAGACATTGGGTCTTGGGATTTTTCTATATTTACCATTTAAGTTTCGAATGTAAATGAGGCCGCTGTGAGAAAACAGTTGCCCATCTCAGTCTTTGCCAATGACGGACACTGCCAAGCAGGCTGGCACCTCTACTGCTTGCTCAGACTCTAGGGGACCATCACTGCCCAAACATGATTCAATTAGGCACTGGCTAAACAGACATGTCAATAACTGATCCTTAATGTACTAATATTTACTGTAAACTGCTTCCTGCACATACAAATAAAACAAACAAGAATGTAAAGATGATCAGCACACTCTCACAACGCCACTTACCAAAGAAATGCACTACAAAGCCATTGTTGTATCCATAGACATTGGAGGCTGGATCAGATTGAAACTGGATGGTCACATCGGCTGTAGAGGTGTAGAGTCTAAATCGAGGAAGAAAACCGCTGTACTGGCCCAGGATGTTGGCTGTGAGGTCATCGCCATCATAAAAGGTCAGCAGGTCATTCTTCCCCAGACGAAGGCTAATAAAACAACACATATGAATGCACATCATTAATGTAGCGCATGCATTTTTAAAAGCAAAAGAAGGGTAAATGAAGACAGTTCACCTAAATATAATAATGTTCTATCCCTTTAATTAAGAAGAATGGTGGCAGTCTAACAGAATAATCTGTCAGACCACCAGCCACATTTTTTCCCAGATGGTTTGCTGATGTCATTCTGCAATTCATCTTCATTTCCAAACCAACATGAGTAATGCAAGAGGAAAACAAATTACACAGCCTAGGCATAATTTTACACAACAGTATCCATGCTGAAAATCAATCATGTTTTCCATTCTGTCATGCTAAAGGGCAATAAAGGCCAGTGTTTAGATTCCCTCATCTATCGGGAAGCTGCATTTACCTCTTCAATGCAGAAGTGACATTTTGCAAAGAAATGAGATTAATTTAGTGTAATGTTGGAAAGCAGAGAGGCAGCGCCCTCAGGGCTGTCACACAGCTGTCAGCCCTTCGAGTTCAGGTGTTTGGGAAGGTCACAGATGAACTGTGTTAATATTCACAGTCTGACTAAAAACAGGGGTACAACAAGGACTTATAGAGTTAAATAAACATATACATGTCCTGATAATCAGCTGAGAGGGACTGAGATGTTATTTATTTTCTTCTTCCACCAAACAGGCTCATTGTTAGAGACTTGTCTTTTAGGCCTGTGAGTGTGTGTGTGTGTGTGTATGTTTTGGAGGGTAAGTTTGGAAGACAGTGTTGTGCAGAAGCCAGTAAAGCTGAGCTAATGATGCATGTTGGGACACAGAGGCTCTGAGTGCAGAGATAATGTCACACTCAGCCTCAGGAAGATTCAATGACTGGTGGATCATTGGCTTCTAAAAAAGGCAGAATGTCAGAGCAATAATAAAAGTACTTTTAATATTACTTTATTTCTTCTTCTTCGAAATAATAATAAATAAAATAGAGTAGGTTGGTTTTAAAATGCCATTTTCTTTTTGCAAAACCGTTTTGGCTGACAAAACAATCTCTTGAGATTATGCCAAGCCTACCTATCACAGATAAACTTCCTTACTCCACACATTACACCCTAAAACCCAACCATACCATCCCAAAACTAACTAACCCTAAACTGTGCCAAAACCCACCAATAAGTCCACAAACTAATTAATACCACTATAATTTCACTCATACCACCACAAACACATTAGTTACTCCATAAAACTCATCCATATAATTGTAAACCTATAAACACCCAAAATTAATTTGTACTACACTAATACCCCACAAAATCTCCCAATTACACAACAAAACCCATATATTTCACTCCAAACCTACCTATACTACCCAAAACCAATTCATGCCACTCTAATTCAGCCTCAAAACCCACAAAAATCTCCACTCATACCACCACAAAACCTACCAATAACTTAAATCTAAAACCAACTCATACCACCCAATAATTCCACAAAACCCGTCCATATTACTCCAAACCTTATACCACCCAAACCAATACATACCACCACAATTCCCACTCATACCATCAGAAACCCCACAAATAACTTCACAAAACCCACCCATATCAATCCAAACATACTTATACCTTCCAAACCAACACCATCCTAATCCCCACTCATACCACCTAAACCCATCCATCTCACGCTAAACCTACCTATAATACCACCAAGAAACCAATTCATACCACCCTAATCCCCTCTTATTCTACCAAAACATCTGCCAATAACTTCACAAAACCCAACCATATCAACTTAAACTTACCTATACCTTGCAAATACCAACCCATACCCTCCAATTACCAACCCACACAAGTCCAAACCCACCCAAGTCCAAACCCACCCATAACGCCCCAAAACCCACCAATATTTTTTATTTTCTGTTTAAAACTCTATCAAATATAATTTGCCTTGATGTTTCCCTCAGATCTTTTGTACCTATGAAAGAAGTCACAATCAAAGCTTAATATAGAGTGCACATCCCATAATGGGTCACTGAGATATTGAAGAAGCTCCCTATTGCCTTGAAGTAACGTGCAGGTGTGACCCCTATGCAGGTGTTCAGCCTGGCACCTGTGTGTGGGACCATTAGCGCTGAGTGTTAATGAGTCCATGGGTGGCCTCCATGTCTGTGCTAAATCAATTAATCAGCTGTCATTATACACACTGTTCCTCTGTAATTGGAAGGTGGTGAACTGTACCGAATATTAATAGAGAAGTGAAAGCATTCTCATTAGAGGAGAAAAGCAACACACACACTTAGCTACACAAAGACAGCCCTAAAATATAACCATACCTTTTTTTGTCCACACACATACACAGAGGTTCAGATACTCACACCTGGACATCCAGCATAAATCTGTTGTCCTCCTCCACATGTAGACCCCAGATACAATCCTGACCTTTGTCATACGCTTCAGGCCAGTTTGGAGAAAGCACCACTCCTGCTGAATCTGTTATTTCTCCACTACACACCGCTGTAAAACAAGCAAATTATGCATTCAAGTCTTCCTAGGACGTTTGTATTTCTTTAAAATGATGAATAAAAACTATGAGTTAGTTGTGTTTTTGCTTTTTATGTTTTTATTCAATGTGTAGTTGCTATAAGTTGAATTGTTATATATCGTAATTGTGCAGTAATATGAGATTTTGTTAATGTAACTTCCATGTCATTCATGTTCGTTCAACTTGTAAATACAATCTTTACATCCAATATGACTTGAATGCACCAAAAGTTAAAGGGATCAAACTGTTTAATTTGATTTTAATTTAAAGGGACAGAAAAGGTATTTTTTAATTTAGATTTATGCATTTGAGATACTTTAATTTCATATCGACTTCATGGCATGTAAAAACAAATATTAAATCAGGCGGAAATGACCAAAAAATGAAGTAAAGATTAGACTGTAAATCTATCGTCATGCTGACAGAGACATCACACACACAAAATCACCTCTGCAGGCTGGTTCGGTCTCATTCCATTGTGGATTTTCATCATTTACGCACTCTAAAATAACAGCGCCTTGCTCCAGCGTATAACCAGGCTCACAGGTGAACTCCACCACAGAACCAACTCCAAATGCAGGATCACTTGTGGAGAAATTTCCATACTTCACAAACGGCTCATAACAGCTGCCCTGAGCAAATGCTGTAGAGAAATAACACGTATACAATATAATAAACACAACACAGTGCTCATTATTTATGTTTTTCTCAAAAACAGAAAAAGGTATTTTTACATTTAGATTTATGCACTTGGCAGATACTTTAATTCAAAGTGACTTTGTCAAAGTCAAGCCACTCATTATATCAGTTCTTGCATTCTCTAGTAATCTAGCATATATACTGTTATTTCAGTAGGGTGTTGTTTTTCAGTAGTCCTTGGTCATGGTGAACCTGTAATTCTATAAATATACCCAGTAATCTTTTGTCTCTAACATCTGTTCTATCTGGCCCTCTCTGTTCTTCTTCAGCTGCTGTATTTGTTCAGGCCTTACAGAGACCAGAACTAATGAGAGGCAGAAGTGAACACGCTCTTTTGTTAAATTACTGGAAGACAAGAATAACTCATGTTCAGGAAATATGTACCTTCATATCGGATGGCAGCGCCAGTGCATGTGTCCGTTTCATCACTGGTGAGTTCCACAAACAGATGCCTGCTGGTGCTGGTGACCCCCTCAGTGGGCAGATACTCGACTGCATACGAGTCATACAGGGGCGCAGAGTCAATGTTATTGCCATCCTTTATGAGGAGCCTGGAAACAAATAAAAGGATTTCAGCATCGCTAAAGAGTAACTGTGTGAACAGATCAAGATTTTTTGATAAAAAATGTATAAAATATTATTTTAATATAAAATTAGAGATTTCTAATTCAATATATTTTAAAATGTAATTTATCCCTGTGTCGACATAGCTGAATTATAAGCGGTCTTCATGATCCTTCAGAAATCCTTCTAATATGCTGATTTGGTGCTCAAGAAACATTTCTTAATATCATACATTTTGGGAAATATTTTGAAGAATATTAAGTAAAAAAATACTTAATGTTAAAAAAACAAAAACAAACAGAGCACATGCCTGTCATCATCCTCAGCCAGTGCCACTTTCTCAAAGTGAACATGGAGCCGATGGCCCTCAGGGGCCTCCAGTACCCAGTGACATGTCAGATTGTTGCTGTAATTTCCTGGAAACCCCGGAGAGACGATACGACCCTGAGTGGCATTTTTCATCATCCCCCCACAAGAAACTAGGTATAAAAGACAAAAAGAAAGAAACTGCTGTGAATTTGCTGCAATCAGTTCCCTTCATTTTCATTATGCATGGCACAGATTTCCAACAGACTGCCAAAAACTAATGAGACTAATTAAAAGGAATAACATGGGTCCATTTAAATGCAACTAAATCGCTAGTCATAAGTTTTTATCTGTAGCAATTTCAAGAAACAGACAGGCGTAGTTTGTTTTAGGTTGTCCCCTCATACCTTGACACCTGGGCTCTCTGCCACTCCAGTAGGGTGTGGTGGCATTTCGGCAAGTGAGAGAGGAGGGGCCTTGGAGCTGATAGCCAATCAGACAGGAGAAATAGGACACGCCCCCCACCTGAAGACCAGAGACTGATACTTCACCATTTTCAGGGGCCGGCGGGGATGCACAACTCAGAGCAAAGGCTGAAGAGAGAAAGAGAGATTAAACAGAAATGTATGGTATATGTCTATTCAAAATGTATCTGAATATAACTAGAATTTGTTTAATTCTGTGTGGTGATGCTTGTTGCATTGAAATGACAGCATGCTATAAGGCAGCCATTAAATACTGCAAAAAATAATATGCTTAATCAGTATTTTTTACAAATTTTCCATTACAAATAACATTTAAAAGCAAGACACATTTTATATGAATTAAAATGATTATTAGAGCTATTAGATATTATGTCTTGTCTATCAAAAGTAAACACGTTTTGTTTCAGAAAACAAGACTTAATATCATAAGTTATTTCCCTTCTCAAGTAAATATGTGTTGATTCAAGAATTTGTAGATTTAAAATGGAAAACAAGACAAAAATACTTAAAACTTATGTTTTGTTGTTGTTGTTTAAGTGTAGTTGAAAGGGTCTAAATGTGTTTGTTAGAAATAGGCAGACACTGAAAACATGGCTGCCACAACATGAGCAGAAGTTATGTGACCTTTAACCTCTAATTCAGCAATTACATTTACAGAATGTGGCATTTGTAACTGAAGCAACTTACAGAGCATTTAGGGCACATTTTATCACTACTTTATCCTGGGAACTGAACCTTCGATCTTAGCGCTGCTAGTGCAATTGAGCACAGAAACCGAGCTGAGCAAACAGACCAAAAGCAGACGCTTAAATCTGACCCAGACTCCTTTATCGGTCACTAAACCGATCAGGTGCTGGTTAAATGTGCGGAAGCAACATTTAATGTCCAGCTGATCTCACCAGCTGTGAATAACCGGCCCTCTTTTCCCTGTTTCCATGGTGATTAATGTTTCATAATTCCCAGTTGTTTAGTTATTACTAATAATGACTCAGTTCAAGCACAGCAGGGCAGATTCACTGCTTGTGGGTTACGGCCAACAGATGCCAGGGCTTTAACACTAATCCAATCTGTCTATCAGCAGAAAAGAGCCACTGACAGACATTTCCATGATGGAAAGGGTATTAAAACGGGGCAGCCGTGGCCTAATGGATAGAGCGTTGGACTTGTAACCCGAGGTTGTGGGTTCAAATCTCGGCTCCGGCAGGAATTGTTTAAAACTGAGGTGAGACCCTTGAGCAAGGCACCGAACCCCCAATTGTTCCCCGGACGTCCCAACTGCTCCAAGTGTGTGCAGAGAACACATTTCACTGCTGGTTATACTCTGTATGATTGTGTATGTGACAAATAAAAATATTCTTCTTCTTAAAAGGGCAGAACAAAAACGTTTCAGGGTCAGCTGACAGAGTTTAAAAAAAGAAACTTAATGCATCATGATTAAAATGAAGTATATAATCAAACAATAATCTGTGGAAGCAAAGTCTGAAGAGATCTTAAATGCGATGTTTGCTTAAAAACAAATTAAAATGCCAATTTTTTTGCCAATTTTTATTTCATTAATATAAGCATGAAATAATATCTGAACATCAAATAATAACTATAATAATTTGCATAAAAAGTGTCCGGACTGAATTTGTATTATTGATTTAAACATTCCAGCACTATTTTCAAGGAAAACTGGATTGATAGTAAATCAAATTGAGTTTTTTTTTTTGCAATTCTGCATTCTAACATGGTGCAAGCATTAATGGTTTAATTCAGCTTGATGTTTGGAGTAAAATACTAGCTGAAGAGCATCATATGCCAATCATCATATGCCGAATGGTTCATTAATTTGACTGCTTTTCTGAATGTATCAGTGCTCTTCATGGCCTCTGAGCTGCATCTCTCTGGCTTAATAGCATTTATTGAGCCCTTGACCGTTTGAACAGAGCATTTAACCCCAGCGCATAAATATCAATAGAGCACAAAGATGCATTATAGCTCGCTCTCATTTAATCTCTCTCTGGGACAAACGCTATTGATCTCTGTTTAGCAGCAGGAGCGGCGTTCACGTGTGCTTCAATTGCATTTAAACTCAACAGGCTTTTGGCCAGCAACTTCATCTCTGGTGTCTGCCAAACCCAGAGGATGATTTCGAAGGATGACTTAATGTGACCATCAAATTTAGAAAATGATTTGATCTTATATATCTAGTCTTATTTACTGTATATTTACTGAATATAAGGATGAGTTGAGTAAATCTATCAAAGTGTAGAAAATGATTTGATCATACACACACACACAACTATACTTTTGAACTTTCTATTCATCAAATAATCCTGAAAAATTGTATCATGTTTCCACAAAAATATTAAGCAGCACAACTTTTAATTACGATAATAATAAGAGATGTTTCTTGAGCACAAAATAAGCATATTGGAATGATTTCTGAAGGATCATGTGACACTGGAGTATTAAAAGAAAATTTAGTTTTTACATCACAGGAATATATTTCATTTTAAAATATATTAAAATCGAAAACAGTAATTTTCAACTGTCTGACTAAAAATAAGTGTATTAGGACATTTCTTTGCACACACACACACACACACACACACACGCACACACACACACACACACACACACACACGCGTTTATACTGAGGAGTACCAACAGTGTCAAATCCCTCAAGGACTTCTGCATGAGAGATGATGTTTTATTCCTGAGGCTTATTTCCATGACATTATAAACCAATCAGTACTAACATTTATTTATAGTTAAGTAGGCCAGATTCTGTAAGAATCATATAGCAAATTGATTTTTTCTCTTAACTTTAAGGCACATCATTAAAAACATTAGCTCAAAACAGTGAGATGGTACCTCTATACCGCAAAAGTAATAACCCAGGCTGAGTGGGCCATTCACTGCTGAACTGCACTGAGATCTGGTTACTAGAGCTCCGCAGCACCAGACCTCTGGATAACATTGAGTTGTTGGCCAGAATTGAGGACATGGGTCCGCCTAGATCCTCTAGAACCGCCTCCATCCCATCATCCAAACTCACATTCAGCACCTGAAGCACAAGGGCAGAATCAGATCAAAAGTTAGGCTGTGATATTCCAGACTTACATGATTGCATCTGTGTACATATCTATTAGGATCAGCTAAACTGAAATTGTGTTGCGGGTGCACTTCAGTGGGTCCAGAATATGAAAGTGTGTGTGGAGGTTCTTCTGATCGGTTTTGTTGCATGTGTCACTGAGATAAGCATATTGAACAGTGTTGTGTGAAGAGTTGAGCTGCCCGGTTGTATCAGAGCTGGTGCTGATACACACTGATATGTGTTTACCGCTGTGAGAGCAGCACAGGTGCTACACGGTTTTCTTGTTGCATTACAGATATTAACTCATGTGATGCTCACTGCGTAATTGTACTGAGCATACTTTGGAGAATTAGATATATGAGGGGATGGTTTATACCATTTCTTAAATATTCCATAAAATGTAATTAATTAATTAATATAGGCTACGATTCAGGAACCACATTGGTTGCGCTGTTTGATTTTGATTCACTATAAAGAATCGACTCAACATAAGAGATTCATTCATCCGGGATCTGGACTACACTGACTGGCGTCCTGTATTGTTTTGGCACGCTGTATTGATTCACTAAAAGAAACCGGCTCAAAAAGAGTCATTCGTTCTGGAATCAAACCACGCTGGTCTATGTTTTGAGATGTATGAGCGCTGCCATGGTCAACAGGTCGACAAGCAATTAAAATGAAACGGTGTTGAGAATCTTAATGATTTGTGGCCTTTCACAGGACCTTTGTGGACTCTAGCAGACCAGTTTGCGGAAAGTTAATGAGGATATGTCCGACAGAGCACTGGACCCTGGAGAGATGGCATTGTGAATACAAGGTACCTCTAATTACAGCTCAACTGAAACTCCAACTTCACTACTAAACACTGTCCACCCATTCATCAGCACACATGCATTGATTAGATCATGAACTTCTCACAACTATCTAGACCAGTGCTCCCCAAACCTGTCCTGGAGGACCTAGCCCTGCACATTTTGGGGCTATTTGCACCTTGTCACTTGGGTGGGGGGTTGGGTTATGGGTGGTGCTTGAGCACCAAAGTGCCCTTTTGTATTTTTTTAATTGCCTTTTAATTTTTAAAGGCAATTTTTTATTACATTTTTTGTAATTAAACACCCTTTTGTGAAGGCCTGCCTAATCTAACTACTAGTAAGATTAATTAATAATAGTTATTAATTAATAATAGTAAATTGAATTATCCACATGATGACTCATCCGGGACGATCCCTCACGTTCAGACACGCCTTTAGGATACCTTCAATAACATGCCGGTAAGTGGAGTTCTCAGCAGAACGGTGTGCTTGTGAAATTATATTATTGATTTATTATTATTTTACGAGAACGGCGTGAAGAGATCATGCACAGTTGTTGTTTATATAACTGTGTGTATCCTGTGGAAGCAAGGTTAGCTGCAGCAAGGGGCTACAATATTTTTGTTTAATGTTTTCCTAATGACAATTTTATGATTGGTTTATAAAGGCTACTACGAACACCCTTTTCCCATTTTATCACAGAATAATTCAGGAAATATATTTTATAGTTTCTATACTTAATGATATGTCAATCAGTACTGCATTTTTCATATAGTTTATTTATTTATTAACGTTACCTGAAGATAACTTGAAAAACACACCATATATTTTCGCAACCGTGTTTATTGTCTTCACGTTTCATTAATAAAAAATGTCTGCTTTTATTCAGCTCAGCTACAGCTATAGCCGCATAAGTTTGTCCATATTAGGGATTTCCTGCACGTCAAAAGTTTCTGTGCGAAAAAAAAAAAAAAAAAAAGTTTCTGTGCGAGAGCGCCCTCTGGCTTCGAGTATGAATGAAACATGCACTGCACGAGAGTGTTCAGCTCTCCTGATATTCACATCTCCTCATTTTGGATACGAATAAAACGTCAGGTCATGTCTCTTTTAATTTCAATCTAGATTTAAATATAGAAACCTCTATGTGAAAACACCTGCTCGAGCTTGAAAAAAAGTGCAGGGGATGACTTTACATTTTATTAAAATTATTAAATAAAAAATGCAGCTAACGTAGTTCTACACACAGCAATAAATCCAAAAGTGCTTGTTTTCTTTCGTTCTTGTGGTTTAATTGGGAAAAGTTTAAAACGCGTTTTTCATAAGTCAATCATGTAGTTAGAGGGTTATTCATGGAAGAATGTGGCTTAATATGCACATTATGAATTCGGATTAGTACAAAAAATGAATGAAATGTTATATTTAGTGTTGTTATATATGGTATTACTGGATTCAGCTACTGGATTGAATAAATTACACATCCAAAAAATAAGTGAAAAGTAATTTCTTTCATAAACTATTTCTTTATGAAAGTATTTCAGCATTTGACAATGGAATTTAATCTTTTTTTGCCAAATATGGGCATAATGGTATTGCATTTCACCTCTTTGGAGTTGAAACCCACAGCTTTTAGCTGTCCTGATCTTTAACCACATGGATCTTTAAACATCCATATTCAAACAAATATGCGGCCAGTTAGCCTTTAACATCTCCTTCCAGAGCAAGCACATTTCAAAATCACTGGCTTTAAATTGGCCACTTGGAGAATTACAGATGTCAGGAAAGAGCAATTCTTTTTAAGGACTCTTGTTTTTGCTAGATATAAAAAAGCACACGTATGATCAGAACTTTCTAAGTTTGTAGAATGCATTTTGCGATCAATTCAGTGCATTAAACTTTATTTTACACTCAATATAATATCCTCAAACATAAACATTTGAAAAACACTTCAGCATTTTCATGATCTGCCTCAACTTAAATAAGATCAATATGCATTACAAATGAAAAAGTTTTGACTTCAAACAGACCTTTAAATAAATGAAAAATGTCAGCTGTTGGTGAAATTCACCAAAGTGCAGAGATCAAATGTAGTCAAAATCCTGATGAGGCCGTCACATCTAAAATGTTCAGAAAGTCAAGAGAGCATCACATGTATGATTCAGCACAGCCGCTCTCCTCCAACGTATCTACTGGAGGGCTTTTTAGAGGAAATTGTGTTTCATTTGACACAGCAGCTGTGCTGCAGTCAAACACTGATTTGCAAACATGACGGTCCTCCTGGAACTCCATACAGAAACTTTCACAACTTCAGACTGGAGGCCTTTATAAATGCCTGAGAGAGAGAATTGGCAGCATCTGTTTGCATTTCTCTAAAACTTTTATATGCAATGTTCCATCTCCTCACAATCAGTTTTTAAATGCACTTCTCTCTCTTCTGATCAATCCAAAATTAGAGGTCTGAGAAATTGCAGTGCAGTCGATCGAACCGTATTGAGTTGGACGGCTGACAGGAACAATAACAAGTTCCACCTAATTGCATGAAACGCAGAATAGACATAGTCTGTGATGCTTAATTTGCTAAAAAATGAACAGCTTGTTCTCTCTTGGCTTGAGTAATGAAGTAAGACACTTTGTAAATCCTCTCTGTAACTATTTTAAAAAGCACCTATAACTCTGTTGTTCATAATCATACTGGTTTATCAAAGATATCATTCTGTGATTTAAATATAAGTGCTCTTAATCATGCTCCTCAACTAGCAGTCACTAATCTCATCATACTTTATTAATTATCTGTGCTATTTCTTCACTTTTTTAATTCTCAGTTGTATTGTATTTCTTGCATTACTGGCACACATTCAAGCACTGTTCGTTTATACAGTGTTCGTTGTAAGGCTTCTCAGTCCATACTTGCTGTTTAGGATAATTAACATATTTATCTCATGTTGATGCACAAAGCACAGAAAACAATATCTTGTCATACTGAGCCTATGGGGACAGGCTGAGAGTTTATTTTAATTTCTGGATACACTTATACAATTTCAGTGTTAAGTGTAGAGGAGATGGAGAAGACACTCTGTTGCCCTTGAGAGACAAAGGTGTGCGAGAGAGACACGTCTCCTAATCTGCATATGATAAAAGCGTTAGATGAAAAAGTACTGACCTGAATCTCAACGCCATAACCCAGATATACAGTAACCAGGCAGGTGCAATGAATGTGGGAATCAAACGAG